>RJWT010009807.1:0-24798 GCA_004365215.1 Cuniculus paca | reverse complement strand
ATCTGGAGTAATATAATAAATTTAGTAGTTTCTGTAGATTCCCTAAGATTTTCTATATTCCTAAATTATATCGTTCCTTAAATTCTATTTCTGCCCAATTTTTTTTTTCGAGACAGGGTCTCACTATGCAGTTCAGGCTGGCCTTGAGCTCACTTTGTAGCCCAGGCTGCTCTCAAACTTGCAACCATCCTCCTGCCTCAGCCTCCCAAGTGCTGGGATTACAGGCATGCACCATCATGCCCAGCTTCTGTGCAATTATTAAGACTTACACTTCTTTTTCCTACTTATTTCACTACCCTGGATCTCTAGGACAATGCTAAATGAGAGAGCACCAACATACTTGTGTTTTCAATTAAAGGTTGGCAGCGTTTAATATCTCAATGTTTTCTACTACGTTAGCTGCAAGTTTTTCATAGCAAGTCCCTGCAGAGGCAGTCAAGGGCTACCTATAAAAACTAGTCTTAAAATCATAAATGGATACTGAAGTCTATCAAAATAATTTTTTAGATTTCAGACCTTCAAAAACTCCCATTGTGAAATACACAAATTCTGATATGTTTTCTTTTCTTTTTTTTTTTTTTGCGGCACCGGGGATTGAACTCACGACCTTGCGCTTGCCGGGCAGGCGCTTAGACCGCTGAGCTAGATCCCCAGCCCTGTTTTTGAGACAGGGTCTCACTATGCCGTTCAGGTTGGCCTTGAGCTCACTTTGTAGCCCAGGCTGGTCTTGAACTCACAACAATCCACCTGTCTCAGCCTCCTGAGTGCTGGGATTACAGGCGTGAGCCACCACGCCCGGCTGTATGATATGTTTTCATTATTATTTGGTTCAATTTTCTTTTTATATTTCCCTGTGAATTCTTTGATCCGTAAGTTATTGCTACATATTTGGGGGTTTTCTTTTTCTTAGTAGACCATGTTATGTAACTGATGAGTAGTGCCTAATCTGAAAACAAGTAAATGAGACTCAATTTTTAACAATTAAGAAAGAATTTCCACTACAGAATAGTTCAGAACTGACCAAGATCACTTTGAGCTCACTTATTCTGGGAATCAGCCTTATTAGAGAAAAATCAACTTTTATTTCACAAGCAATCATCCATTATGCTTAATCATCTAATAGATTTTTCATAAATGCTTCTAAAGTTCTTGTAATATATAGCAACTTAATTGCATTATCATTAATACTATTAGTATTAGGCATTCTCTTAGACTGCTTTCATATGAACGTCTCTAATTCTAAAACAATCATATGGTATTAATACTTTTTATAATGAGAAAATGAGTAACTTGCACGAAGTCAAACAAATGGTTAAAATTAGGATCTGAACACATGTATTTTCTCATACAATAAAATGTAGACCTGGGCAAGAGAAACATCACAAAATCAGAATAAGATTTTCTCCACAAAGTAAACGGAACTTACAAATGAGATCCAAGATACACAAAAATTATGTTTAAATTGATAAAGCTTCCTATATGTATTGACAAGTTTGCTTGAGATTTAAAACTTCAGAAAAAAGCACTTGTGATTTAATTCAGTCATTACACACTTGTTGACCATTCTGTTTGTAGTACAACCTACAAAACATTATCAGCAATTTATATTTTTAATGAGAAATCATAAGAATTTTAATGTTTATTCTTCAAAAGAGCTTTTCAATAGCCATTAAATAAGAACTAAACAGCTTATTATTTTTCATTAATTGATAACCGCTTCAGTATTCCTAAACACTCTAGTCCACATGTAACTCTACCTTCTGAAAACTTCTATTTATAATCATTCTCAATATCAATCTATTTCCTTTCTATTTACACTGAGTATCATGCCTTGCTTCTCTTTTACATAGCAAGGACAGGTGGAATGTTGTACAGTAGTCACTCTCATCCTTCCTTGGTCAAGTAACATTTTATGTACTTGAGCCCAGCATAATTTTACACTCAAAATCCAATCATAAATTCTGAGACCAAAAATGTTGCTACAATCAATTATAGTGATGATACGCTAACAGACAGTTCCAGAACCTATGAATCAGTAAATGAAATACTACAGACTTTATCTGTAGGAAAAGGAAATTTCCCTTTACTTGCTACTCTTCATCCTTTCATATTTCCTTTTTATCCAGAAAGCTTACTACCTGCAGGTACTTTGGCATATATGAGTGTTGCATCAGTGAACAAAATAAGAAACACCGTTTTGTTTGTTTGTTAGTTTTTTCCTTTGGGCAGGAGAGAATGGAAAAATATAAAGTAAAATACAGTGAAACAACCAAGGAAAGAAGACAAGGAGAGTTGAGTTCGATTTTAAGCAGAAAGTGGTCAGAATGAGGTCAATGCTCAGACTGAAGATCGTGACTGATGAAGAACCTGAGCACAGGCAAAAGGAAGAACATTCGGGCTCCACAGAAGTAGCACAAAGGCTCTGGGTCAGGATCATGATTTTGTGTTTGGAATGTAAAGTGGCACAGAGGTGATGATGAGTGAGCAAGGCCAAAAGCAACACATGAAGAAGGGGCTGCAGGGAGTTCTGGCGGACAGCAGAGGTGGTGCTGGAAACTTTCGGCAGAGAAGGCTCAGCAGTATCTGAGGGGACTAAGTAGGGGGCAAGCTAGAAACTGTGGGTGTGAAGAGCTTAGTTTTGGTTTTATTCTCTTACTATAATTTCAGAGCTAAAAGTAAGTATATTTTCACAGAACAATCCATTCTAGAGGGTTCACCACCCAAATAATTCCCAGTGTAGGACATTTTGAAATACAACGTGGTCAGTGTGGGAAATGCACTTACTGTTTCCTATAGAAACAAGGCTAGCGTGGTTAGGATCCAAGCAGACCCCAAAGCAAAATGATCCTTAAAGCCGTGCCCTGAGCAGCGAAGAGCAGCAACAGTACCACCTGGGAACACCTTAGAAACGGAATCAGAACCAAATCAGAGATCCTGGGGGCAGGAATCTTGCGGGCTGTTTAACAAGCGTCCAGAAGATTCCGCTCAAGTTTGAGAACCGCTCTTGTAATTAGACTTGAAATAAAATACTTATCCACATATGTCCGCTATAATTTATGACACTGTTAATTTGGGAAGCGGCATGCCAAGTTTCACTAAAAGCAAATATGTAAGTGGATAAGGTACAAATAAAATTTCTGAATCAGCATCTTGATAGCTTTCTGGACCCCACATTCTCATTTAAAAAAAAAATTGAATCGCTCCCTAAGATTCTGAACAAAAGAGAACTCTACACAACTCTCTCCAGTACTCATTCAGGTACATGAGTTATTTTAACATAAACAATAGATTAATAAAAGACTAAGTCAGTAAAACACCTAGTTTATAGTCTACTCGCCCGAGCATAACACATAACACATATCCCTGCAACACTTACCAACCATTGTTTCCAGCATAAATTAGTAATTCATCAGTATCATTCAATGGTGACAAGTCAAATATTTTACCTTGATTAGCATTTTACATTATGACCAAATACAAGCACATACATGGAGATAAAAAATATACAGATCTGCACACACACATGATTAAAATAAGAATTTCATAAAGTGATATTTAATCTCAATGACCAGTAATTTCTAAATATTTTCTATTCTATTCCTTTTGCTGTTGTTGAATGCTAATTGTGGTCTATTAGTGGGATTTCAAACAATGATCCTAGATCACCCACACTCTTATCTTTGTCAGATCAAGTAACCCATATGTAGAAAAAGCTGTGAACTAATACAGAAAAGTAACAGCATGTGGTAGACTAATTATTGGTCCCAATTTTTCACTGCCCTGTATGTCAATTATATACCCATCTGCCTCTATCATGGCCTTATGGTGAGGCATAATATACATTTCTCTGCTTCTCGAAATGGGCTTGGCCACTTAATTTAAACAAGAGGATGCTAATGGATATGACACAAGAGAATTAAAATATGTCTGTATATTTGGGCCTCTAGCAATCCATTACAAAATCATTCCATCAGTACCCACTACTTCCCCCACCTGGGTGTTAAAGACATGAACAGACCTGAACTCGGCACCAGTTTGCAGAGCCTCTCCAGCAGATCAACAGAACATGAGCAAGAGATAACGTTTTGCTCCTAGATTTTGTAATAGTTTGTTAGCAAAAGCTAACAACTACACAGCATCAGTTAGGACATTTTAGGATATCCCAAAAAGTACAGGATGCAGGGTTTTCTTTATCCAAAGCTGCTTGCTCCTCTCTCATATAACTAGTTCTCAGATGGTCTTAGAGAAGACTTTCTCCCTAAGACCTGGCCTCCTCCATAGCTATCAACTTTTAAGGCAAAATAAGCATGTAAAACCTCAGAACAGGACAAGTTCCTTAAGGAGCTTCACTATGCATGAAAAACAGACACACAGAGAAAACATTTTGAAAACAATTACTACTTCTAAAGAGGGAAAATTCATTTAATGTTCTTTATAGCAAAGACATTAGCAGGATAGTAAAAATAACTCTAAATCTTAAGCATTATTTTAAAGAAAAAAAATACACTCAAGTTTTCCAGAATTATCCTCTTAGTATGATCTTACCTTATTCTTGGAATATGTCAAAGAATTTTCTGAAATTAAAAAAAAAATTACCACTTAAATGCTATTTGTAATTTACTCCATGAACAAATAATAAAAATATCAAACGACTTATAAATTACTTTCAGTTTGAAAAGATATAATTTCTATGTGAATAACATAGAAAACATTTTAAAATTTTATTCTTGTAGTATAGAGAAGTAGGTACCGTTCAAAAAACCTCAACCAAACACAACCTAGCAAGACGAAAGGTGACACCAACCTTATTTCCCCAGTTCTACCTCTATGGAGGTCCCTGAAGTGTCTGGCTAAGTCAGGCCCCAGAAACTCAACTCAACACTGCATTCTCTACATTTTCTTACTTTGTTGGCCTTCAGGAATACATGTTTAGAGGCACTAGCAACTGAATCCTACAAGCACAAAGGGGCAAAGATTTATCTGGAGAACCACCCTCTAATGAGAGAAAGAATTAAAACAGCTCCTCCATTTCTGGGCTGTTTCAAGAATGACAAAAACATTTTTACTGGTCTATTAAAAAATTCAGCAGCACACTACTACATAGTCCAGGTACTTAGAAAGTCAAGGAAGGAGGATTCCAAGTTCACAGCCAGCCAGGGCAACTTAGTGAGATCTGATCCCTAAATAAGTTTTTTTAAAAGGGCCAGGAATGTGGCTCCATGGTGAGGTGCTCGCCTAGTAAGTCCGAAGCTTAGGGGAAAAACAAAACAAAACAAAACAAAAACAAAAAAACCCAAACAATAACAAACCAAACCAAGTCTGGCATATTTACTAATCATCTTTTTCTCTGCAACTTCAAAATGTAAAAAAAAAATCATCTATTATAAAATAAAATAAAGCTTTTTAACGTGTCCCCCCACACTATGAAAAGCCAACAATACTGCCTGCACAGATCTCGTATCATAGAGGTATTCTGTGCTTCTAAGGGCAAATAAAAAGAGCAGGCAGTAATTTAAGTCAATCAGTAGTTGTAAGAAAACTAAGTAGTTAAGCTTCAAGCATCCAGGTGCCCCAAGGCACACTGTCATTCTTCCACCTCATCTCAGATGCACCTTCCAATGTCACCCCCCCACACACACACCCCGTCCCCCAACTTCATGGGGATGATCTCTCATTTAAAGCACACCTGCTCGACACAAAAGGGAATCTGGCTAATTCATGATTTTTCCACTTCATACAGTGCTCATGAGCAGTAGTTTTCAAGTCTTCTTACCCTGGCTAAAAAGTGTCAGATCACATTTGTCACTCATCTGTGTTCTAATTTAGGGCAAGAAATTACAACAATAATGAAACCCAGTGACTTGACCAGAATACAGTTCACTGTCACTATTTCTATTCATTCAAAGTTAATTTTTTATTCGCTTCTGGAGTAACATTACCTATCCTGTGTGTCCTTTGTGCACCTACATAGGTATCAAAAATTCGTTGTAATTCACACTTTCCAGTCATCTGTCGTAAAAGCCATTTCATCCAAAATCGAAAAAAGTGTCCATAGAAGAACTCCCACAAGGAAAGAAACATTTTTTCCTGGGGAAGGAAATAATACAAGCTTAGTGACCTTAAGTTGAATTTCAAACTGAAAAAAAAATTACAATTTATCCAACTCACCAAATCTCAAATTATTTTTAGTATCTATTAACTCACTGCTTTGTGATTGTTTTATTAGGCATCTAAGAACAAGAGATGTACTATACACATGATGATTAAATAGATTAAATGTCATTGTGTCTTTTTTAAAACTACAAAAATCAGAACTGCGTCAACCTCATGGCTGAAAAGAATGATATAGCACGATGGACTGCGTTTCTGAACCAACTGCGTTATATTTCACAGCTTCCTATTCTAACTTCCCACTGAGAACTAGGACTCAACAGCCCAGCTAAGCAACAATTAAAATACACCCAACATCTGAACTGCGTTGATACTAAGCTCTTCGCCCTCGCGGCTAACTTGTTTCAGCTGTCCCATTCCCCGCTGAGGTCAGCAACTAAAAACACGACCCATGGTGGACACCCTGAAGCACCCCGGATCCAAACAGTACATCGCGCCCCCATTCTTCAGCTTCCATTCAATGAGGTCCAGAGCAGAAATCCTAGAAAGTTTAAAAAAAAATCCAAACAAAAAACTACACACTTCATAACCCTGGCTGCTATAATTAACTCTTCGGCTGGAAGCGAAGCGGGGCCACGCGTGCGGGGCGCTACTTGAAGACGACGCCGGTCTCCGGGCGGCCTCGAGGCTCCCACCCGCGAGCGCTCGGCCGGGGCGGGGCAGAGCCTGCGTGTCGCGAGGAGCGGCGGCACCGACGCCAACTCTCCCAGTCCGCGCTCCCGGGACAAAAGGCGCGGAGCCGCCCGGCGGAGGGCGCCTCCCCGGCGGGGCCGCAGCCTCCCGGGCGCTCGGCACTCGCTGCGCCGGGGCCCGCGGAGCCGCCCGGAGCGGAGCGGAGCGAGCGGCGCGCACAAAGCCCCGCCGGCCGGGCGCCCCGCAGAGCTCCCACAGGACGCCGCGGGGCTCGCGCACACCCGCGCACCCTCGGCGCAGCCGCACGGAAACAGCGCAGGGTGAGAGAGAAGAAACGGCGGCCACCTCACAGGAGCGGAAGGACTAGGGGAGCTGGAGCTGCCTCGGTTTCCCCAACTGCAAACAGCCGGCAACGGAAACGACGCTATTCGCGGAGCGTCCCCTGCAAGCACCACGACCCGGAAGTGCGGGAGGGAGGCCCCCGCACCTCCCGCCGCAACTCCGCGCGCCCCGCCCCTCAGGGCTCTTCCGATTGGCCGGCACTCCGCCTATCGCCCACGCTGAAGGCGGGGCCAGCGCAGCCGCGGCGCACACCGTGCGCCCGTTCTGGGGACGCCCCGGCGGTTTCCCTGGCAACGACTCCAAGGAGACACGCCCAGCGCCAGCGTGGTCTCTCCTAGCGCTGTTCTGGAGGCGGCTTTTTCCTAACTAAACATTGAACGCGTTACTGTACGGTTGCTAGGCAGCCCGCGCTGAAGCAGCGGTGCGTGCCTTTGGTAACTTTCATATCGCCAACGTTACAAAGGCATTCTCATATCTAAGCTTCTGTGAAGTAATCATGAATTGCCTCATTTTAGGGAGGACGAAAAGGAACTCAAATCACTTGACTTGCCCATGGCTGATAAGTGGCAAATAAGGAGAGCTCTACATCTTGTGAGAACTTAGGACTTCGTCCTATCGTAATAAACATATAACTGTTTATCTAACATTCATTCCTTAACGATTATTTCTATCGAAGTAATTTACACACATGAAAAGAAAAAAAATAAGTATGTGTTGGTTGTCTATATAATGCATCAGGATTCAAACAGTTATATTGCGAAAGGGATTCAAACAGTAAACCCACAGGCAAATATTTAGTATGTCAGCTGTTACTACTAAGGACGTTAGGATTAACTAAGGGATATTGGGTGAAGGGGAGTCATTATATACAGTGTCATCAGCAGAGTTTCAGTAATAATGACATTTGAGCCTACTGGATGAAGTAAGGGAGGGGGCTCTGACAGACCCTGGAGGAAGAGTATTCCAGGCTCTAGAGTGGCACGTTCACGGGCTTCGAATTAGGCACATCTGAAATATTTGAGGAACAACAAGAAGACTAGTGTGGTTGAAGAAGAAAGCAAGGCAGAGAGTAGACAATAAATATAAAGAACAACTTACATTGCCAATAACTCCCATTCACCCCACCCAAGACTCCTGGTTCCTCAGTCCTCTGGCTCAGGAGCAATCACTGTTAGTTTCTTATTATGCTTCCAGATAGATTCTATGCAAGCGTCTATAGGTATATTCCCTCCGTCTCCTTGTTAACACAAGTTGAAGCAAGCACTACACACTTTTCCACATCTCAACCAGCATTTTAAAAATAGATACCCATTGTGGGACACTAGACATTGAAGTGTTGGGGTTGTTGTTATCCTAGGTTCTCAGTATCCCAAAGAACTGAGCAGAATACACAAGTATCAGTGAACGCATATATTTATTAGCAAAGATACACTCCTCGGAGTAGGAGAGAGCCCGTGGGAAGAGCTGACAGCCTGGAAGAAGCCAGCGTTCAGTGTCTACATGTGGTTTTTACAGGGAGGGCGAGCTCTTTGAAATGGCACAGAGACTGACTCCAATCAGAGAAAAGTCTCCTCCTCGCTGTGGAAAGAGGAAGTTTCTGTCCCCACGTGGACCTGTGAGGAGCTGTCATGGTGCCCAGAATGGGGGTGTGGGTCAAAATCACAATGTAAACGAGACTGTAATTAATTATGATTGAGTAGAGGTCACTTGGGCTGTTTAAATATTCTATAGTGCTTGTGTCTCCAGGAAAGCTTAGTCATGAGAGGTAGGTGCTTTTTTGTGGTTTTTAGAGAGCTTATTTTGGACCCACCAGAAGCGTATAGGGCATGTGTCCTCTTGTCTTTACTGGCTGTCATCTATAGGCACTCTTTGTGGTTTTGTACAGCCAGCTTCCTCCTTTTCCTTCTGTCTTTCAGGCCCCCTCCATCCAGGACTTTCTTCTCTCTACCTCCTGCCTCAGTACCAATGTAATTTTTTCCAAATATTTTCTGCCTTTGGTTGGTTGAATCCACTGACGCAGAGGTCATGACTATGAAGGTTTGACTGTATGCTTAGCACTCGGTTGTGGTTTTAATTCATCTATTAAAACTGTGGGGGGGATGATTAACTTGAGAGAGAAGATTTCCTCATTTGTCTCCTGGAAAAGAGTCCAAGGATGTATGATGTTACTGACATCAAGTGGCAGAAGACAGTGGATAACTTTTTGGAGTTATTGAACATACCGTAATGATGATGCAAAATGTACTAAATGCTGGCAGGACAATGGAAAGGCAATACAGTATTAAGGTATGAAAATTGAAGTTTAGAACACATAGAAATGTTACAATAGCTAGTACCAGGATTACTACTCAACTGCAGATGGAGAAATAAGAAGGAAAAACTCCAGCTGATTTTATCTGAATACATAATTAGAATGGATATAAGAGGTTCATGTCATCACCAGTCTAAAGTCAAATGTCTTTAAGAAACAGATGAGTACGCCCTTCACATAGTTTTAATTAGACATGCAAAATGGAAGCCTTGAAAGTTACTCAAATAGTTCTTTATAGTAAATATCAGGCAGTGTCAAAATCAGGAAAGACAGAAAAATCTCATCTTTCGTTAAGAAATAATGAAAACAGAAATGCTAGTCTCTTTCTATTAATCCTATGCTTTCTATTAATGCTTTCTATTAATCCTGTGTAGCCCAGGAGAAAAAGAGAAAGCTTTTAGAGATGACTCTTACCTATTATGATTTAAACAACATTATTTCCATGTTTTAAAAGTGCTGCTTATATCAGGCACTGTGCAAGTTGTACAAGAAGTCTGGATTAAGCTAATGCTGCCTCCTTAAATTCACTCAAAGAGAAGTCAAGCACAGTTTGAGGAGGAATGAAATACATACACATGGCCTTTCCCTAAGGATTTCTGACCTTCCCACCTCACTGCCACACTTTGGTGAGATTGAATTTGGACATGACTACTATAAAAATAAAGTTAATTCATCATACTGATGACATTATGAAGATTCCCTCTTGGAAAGAGAAACTTATAAAAACTTGAGACCTGTAACGTCGAATATGACTAACCACATGTTGATTGATCCACTAAGACTCAGAACCTGCCCCATCAGTGAAATATTTAAAAATGACTTTGAGCTACCAAGGATACTCTATGAACAGTAAATAATACATTGTTCTCACTCCAGGACTCTGCTGATAAAAAAGCAGTCACAACTCCAGAGGCTACTTGGAAAGCCATGGGAAACATATAATGGTTAGTGACCCAAACATGTTGGTGAAATCCTAGGATTTCCATACATTCACAGGACTAAGAAGTATCTGACACGAGCATACATGCAAATTAGACTTTGCAATATACTACTGCCACCTTGTGGCGACTACTAGGAATTTAGGCTTTTAGAAATTTCTCATGATTTGGCTTAGCTTACTTACTAGCTAGAATTGATACAAGGCTCTCATAAAAACAGTGCCCACGAAAATGGAATCTTTCTATACGGTTTTGGGGAATGTCAATCAGTACATTCCTTATGAAGATAAATATAGAGGTTCTTCAATAACTAAAAGGTGAAATAGCTCATGATCCGCAAATACCACTCCTTTACATATGTACCCAAAGAATTTAAAGGGGTGCCCACATGCTCATGTTTATTGTGGCACAATTCAAAACAGTCAAGTTATGGTATCAGCTTGGATGACCATCATCCGATGAGTAGATGAACAAAATGGAATGCATATGCACAATGGAGTGTTATTCATCCAAAAAGAATGAAATCATGTTATTTGTAGGAAAATGGTTGCAATTGACATCATCATATTAAGTGAAATAAACCAGATTTAAAAAGACAAGCATCAGATGTCTTCTCTCATATGAAGTATCTGCGAAAAAAATATGGTATAAAAGCAGAGAGAAGACTTAGACCATGTAAGAAGGGAAACAGAAAAAGGACAAGGAGGCCAAGAGAGTACAAAAAGCAGAATGAATATGATCAAAATATATCATATACATGTAGGGAAATGCCACAATGAGAGCCCTTATTGTGTATAATTAATGCTTTCTAGTGAAAAAGAAATATCACACTGAATCTCATCTATATATACAAGTAGTATTGTTAATAAAATATTTGGAAAAAAAATCACCATAATTGATTTTTTTTTCCCGCGCTTGCCAAGCAGGCACTTGTGCCGCTGAGCTAAATCCCTGGCCCCAATCACCATAATTTAAGAACATCAAGTTGTGTTAAGATATGAACTACCTATCATGTGGTTGGTGATATCAGAAAAAAACTGTAATGCAAACAAAAGAAATCATGTAAATCAGCCCAGGCTGACCCTTGAACTCCCAGCGATCCTCCTGCCTCAGCCTCCTGAGTGCTGGGATTACAGGCGTGCACCACCACACAGGGCAGCACTTTTGATTTTTAACAGGGAGTCACTGAAGAATTTTAGAGTAGGTAGTTGTCTGTTTCAAAAGTAATAATCAGAATCAGTGATAAACTTGTCAGTGCTTTGGATGAGTAACAACAGAGAAAAAAAGAGCTAAATGTCCTGAGTGCTTGCATTAGGACAGGACGTATGCTAAGGTGTTGTCAATGTTATTTTACTGAGCCTCAGCAACCTTGGACGAGTAGCATTTATCTCATCTTAGCGATGAAGAACTCAGGTTTGGAGAGGATTAAGAACTTTTCCTAAGTAAATCAGACACATCAGTTAAATATCACCAGGTTTCTCTTCTATATAAATATAAATAAAGGGCAAAGTAAAAGAGAATAGGAAGTAGGGAGATAGATTTCTCTCAAAGGAGAAAGAGATGGAGAGATGGGGGAGGAGGATGGAGGGGAAGGAAAGGGGCTGACAAAGGGAATAAAAATGCGTTCTGCACATGTACAAACTCCACACAAGGAGTGTAAGCATTGTGTACTATAAATATGAATTAAAACAAATTCCTAACATGACATTGTTAGTGAATAGTGACATTGTTTGCCTGACAACATAGTATAAAAAGTAACTACATGTTTAATATGAATATTCATTTTTCTAAGTATAGTTCACTTGCTCCAGAAATTAATAGTTGACTTACTTAAGGGGGATGTAAGATAAATTTTCTCCTTTCTCTGTTTTTTTTTGGGGGGGGGGGCACTAGGGATTGAAGACAAGGCATGGGACTTGCTAAGCCTCCACGCTACCACTGAGCTACATCTCAGAGAAAATGTTTTAAGAAATAGACTTCCGGGGCTGGGGAGCTCGCTCAGCGGCCTAAGCGCCTGCCTGGCAAGCGCAAGGTCGGGAGTTCAATCCCCATGCCACAAAAAAAAAAAAAAAAGAAAGAAATAGACTTCCGGCTCAGTGTGGCAGAGACGGCTTGCAATCTCCTCCCATAGTCAAGGAGGGAAAGCGCTGCCCAGCCAAGGACTACAATTTTCAACTCTTTTTGCATCGTTTCCTAAGGAGAATTTGAGCCCAATAAAATTATAGCTGTATTTCTTCCCATGCTTTCCCCCTACACTCCAGCAGAGGGAGACACTTCCAAAACAGGAGAGGGAGCCCACAGGACAGAAAGGGCCTGGGATACTGGATGATGGGGTAGAAAGCTGCCAATCAGCCTAAAGCTTCGGTATGGACATTCGCTGGACAAGAAGAGAAACCTCTATTGTATTAAACTACGGAGATGTGGGAGCTTATCTGTTCCTGGAGCTGGCATTTTAACTAATCAGTTGCTAATTTAAAGTTATAAAGCAAATTAGTTCATATCAATAAAACGTTTTTATTTGCATTTGTGAATTGGCAATAACTCTAAATATTTGACTTGCAATACAAGATGTACTGAAATGTTTAAAAAGCAGTAAGCTTCCCTGCTCATTCTCTGAACCTAAAAGAACTGAGGCAGCTACAAAGTTATTCAAAGAGTGTCACATAAAGTCTCAATGGTTTGAGTCAGTTCATTATTCTGTGCTTGCTACCACAGTCTCTTAGGGTTTTCTAAAAAATGGAGAAGGTGGCTAAACCAAACTACTTAGGTCTCCTGGTTTTCTCCTTTGGATGTCCATGAAAAGCTTCCAATAAAAGCAACTGGAACTCAATTTAAAGATAACTAACCATTAGTTCTTGGTTATTAAATTACTCAATTTAAAGGTAACTAACCATTAGTTCTTGGTTATTACATTACTTTTCTTCAGTTGAGCAATATTACAACTCCAGAATTTTCTTTTTCCTGGGCACATGTATTTGTTCTACGAAACATATTTGCACTGAGGTTTCCTTTCTATGTACAGTTAATGGCCTTGTAAGCTACCCTGATAATTAAACCCACCAACACTTCGTTTGGTTCTCATTGTTTGCACTCATCCTGCCTTCAAGGTTCATGGATGCCAAATTGTTTCAATAATCTATAGTTTCTTTGATGGAATTAGTTCTCTTTTTAAATATTACTTAATATATTTTAATTTTATGTTTAAGTGATGTAATAATTGTGTGGGGCACAACTTGCAAATCTGATACACTTATACAATATGAAATGACCAATTCAGGCTAGTGAGTATATCCATTATTACACACACTTATCCTTCCTTTGTAACAAGAACATTTATTGTTTCTTTTTTTTATTTTAAAGAAAATAGGACAAAACAATGAAAAAAGTGAAAGAAAACAGAATAGAGTCAAATATAATATAGCATTTCAAAGCAGAACACTGCAAGCTATACAGGTTTTCAAAACATAACAACAGGAGATTAACAATGGTTACCCTAGTGTCTCTTGCTTTCTTCAAAATGATTGTTCATACATTTACAGACAATAAACTCAAACAAAACAAAGTAGTATAAATCCAGATAAAAGAGAATAGCATTACAGGTCTTCAAGTCGGATAACAAGAAATGAGCAATGGCTACTATAGTGTCTCATTTTTCAAAAGAGCCGTTCCTATCTTCTCGCTTACTGCTTTCAAATAGTAGGAAAGGGACTTAAACCAATCAAATGAAAGAATAAAAAGCACCATTGGATTTCAGAACCATTTCTCCATATTTATCAGGAATTTTGTATCTTATTGAGTCTTTCAGTTTCTTACACTAGGGAGGCAATGCAGTGTTTACACATGTGTGTTTGGTTTATTTCACTTATGAGTATGGTCTCAAGTGGCATCCATTTACCTATAAAAGCCTCCATGTGATCATTTTTTATAGCTGAATAATACTCCATTGTATAAAAGTACCACATCTTCTTTAACCATTCCTCAATTGATGGACATTTGGGTTGTTTCCAAGATTTGGCTATTACAAATTGTGCTTCTATAAACATAGGTGCACATACATCACTGTGGTAAGATGATTTCACTTCTTCTGGGAATATGCCCAGAAGCAGAATAGCTGGGTCAAATGGGAGTTCCAGTCCTAGCTTTTTGAGAAACCTCTAGACTGACCTCCACAGTGGTTGCACCAGTCTGCACTCCCACCAACAGTGGAGAAGGGTTCCTTTTTCCCCACAGCCTCTCCAGCATTTATCGTTGGTGGTTTTCTTGATCCTGGCCATTCTTTCTGGAGTGAGATGAAATCTCAGAGTTGTTTTAATTTGCATTTCTCTAATGACCAGTGATCCTGAACATTTTTTCATGCATTTATTTGCCATTCGTATTTGCTCAGCTGAGAAGTGTGTTTTCATCTCAGATGCCCATTTCTGGATTGGGTCTTTGAATTTCGAGGGCCTCATATTTTTTAATTCTTTAGAGTAACAAGAACATTTAAAATCCACTGTTAGCATTCTTTTTTTTTTTTTTTGAAGAGAATACAACCAAAGAAAATAAAACAGAATAAAGTCAATCAAAACAAAACAGTGTAAGTTTTACAGGACTTTAAGATAACAGGAAATCAACAGTGGCTATCATAATACCCCTTGTTATCTTCAAAGTAGCCACCTACACCATCAGACCTACTACAATCAAACAAAACAACAGAATAAAATCAATCAAAACAAAACAATGAAAGCAACATAGGGCTTCAAAACAAGACAATATGAAATCAACAATGGCTACCATAATATATTTTGTTATCTTTGAAATAGCTGCCCATATTATCAGATATAATAAAATCCAACAAAACAAAACAGAATAAAACCAAACAATGCAGAACAATGAAAACAATCCAGGGCTTCAAAACAAGATAATAGGAAATTAACAATGGCTACAGCCTTCCCTTTTTGCATGTTTCCTCCCCTTTCACTTTCACAGTATCTATGGTGCATTTTGGATCCCACTAACTTCTTTAGTTTTTTATACTAGGGAGACAACACCATGTTCACCCATGAGCATGATCTCGAGTTGCATCGATTTACCTACAAGTGCCTCAAGCTTATCTTTCTTTTCAGCTGAGTAACTTTCCATTATATAAAAATACCACGTCTTTCTTAAACATTCTGCAGTTGATGGACAGGCTGCCCCTGCTTTTTTCTGGCTCCCTGTCACATAGAGCATTGTTTACTCTCCTTTGACTTTCAGTCCATGAATTTCCTTTTGAGTTAAATGTGTTTCTTACATAAATCTTTTCTCTCTCTGGGCCCCCTCTTGGGGTCTGGCTGTGGCCCTGCTCTACCGAAGGTCCTACCCGCCTCTGGCCATCAGAGTCCAGGCTTCCTAGTGCGTTTTTCAGGAGGCCCTGTGCCCAGATCCCTCTCAGGGCCCTGAAAACCAGCCTGGCCAGAGGCGCAGTACTGATGTGAAGCAGATCGCTTGGAAACACAGGCTGCCTGCGAGACCCGAGGAAGCCATGGGCGTGCAGAAGCCGACGGAGGCTCTCCCAGAACTCCTGGCATGAAAACAGCCCGGCTCCTCTGCAGGATCACGGAGAAGCCGGTGCCCCCCAGCAGCGCTGCACGGGTTCCCAGCGCGCGGCACCGCGGGGCGCAAGCAACGGGCGCAGAACTCGGTACAGGGAGCCGCTAGGACGCCGGCTGGGGCCCCGCGACCCGCGACCCGCGACCCAGAAACCGGTGACCTGGTCCGCACCGCCCCCGCCCCACCCGCCGCCCTGCCCGGCTCCCGGCCGCGCCATGCGGACCTGGAACTTGCTGGTGGCCTTCGCCATCCTCGTCCCCGTCGTGCTCTTCAGCTTCTCCTGGTTCTGCCTCTCCAGGATGGCCGAGATGAGTAAGCGGGGCCGCGGCGGGAGCGGGCCGACCACGCGCGCTCGCCCGCCCGCAGTTGGCGCCGCGTAACGGGCGCCCCGTCCGTCCGCTCCGGTCGGCTTCGGGGCGGCGGCGACCCCTGGCGGGCGCACGCTCGGGCACCGGGTGGGGCGCAGCCCGACCTCCCGCCTCGCCGTGCGCGCCCCGTGCGCCCCGCAGGTCCCTTCTTCTCGAGCGATCGTTCCCAGAACCGCTCGCCTGTCCGCCTCTGTGCTCCCGCGGCGCCGCTTGGGGCCGGGGCCGGGGCCGCTCTGGGGCGTTACCCGCCAAGCCGGGCCGAGACGGGGCGGGGGAGACGCAGAGCCGGCGCGATCGGGGGCTCGGGCCCAGCGCCCCAACCTGCCCAGATGAGCCACCAGCCTCGTGTGTGCGACCCCCCGGAGCGCAGCTGCGTTTTACGTTAGCGGCCACAGGAGTGTCCATCTAGCAAACGGAAATTAAAGTTGTCTGGTTCAATTTGCATTTCAGATACACAGTGAAATGTTTCATATAAAAAGTTGCATGGGACATATCTGTTCTAAAAACGAATTTCTTGTTTATCCGAAATTCAATGCTAACTCGGTGCCTTATCTTTCACCCTAGTTGTCCATATTGTGACTTTTAGAGTTCATACTTGAGCTTTTTAACATTTAGGAACACTGGGCATTATTAATCTAGGTTGCTTTAGGTTAAATTATTTCTCTCACTGAACGCATTTATGACTCAGATGTAAACCAGCTAAATCTCAGCAGTAGTGTTGAGGTTTGAATTTGAAAAACTCATATTGAGTTTGAGCTACATATTAAGTCAGTACTACGTTTTGTCATCCTGTACACAAAAGTGTCCGATTCTACCTCATCGAAACACTAGAAAGTACATTGTAAGACTTCTAGTCTTTCGCCTACATCCTTTACCCATCTTCATTTTCTGTAAAGAAAACTATTAAAATGTTTGTATTTATCTTGGAACAAACGATAAGCATATTTATAACAAAAATAAATGGTTTCTTGTAACCAGAAAGCAAGTAATTTTGTTTTTTTAAAGAGAAAAAAAAACGTAAAAACGATAGAGAATTTCAAAACAAGATAACAGGAGATTAACAATGGTTAATATATTGCCTATTGTTATCTTAAAAGCAGTTGCTTAGATTACATGATATAGGCATACGGAATTGATCAAATCGTATGAGCGAAAACCGTTCTTTTAAATGAACTAATAGAAATTAGTAATATAATTATCAGCTATCTTGTCTTTTCCCTTTTGTCTTTTCTCCTTTCCCCATCCCTGTTGTTCATTCCTTTTGAGCAGTTTCTTTCCCTTTCACAATCTATTGTACCTTTTGGATCTTATTTACTCTTTCGGTTCCTTATACTAGGGAGACAATTCGATGTTTACACATGTGAGTCTGATTTATTTCACTTATGAGTATGGTCTCGAATTGCATCCATTTACCTACAAAAGCCTGGAGATTATGTTTCTTTATAGCTGAGTGGTACTCCATTGTATAAAAATACCACATCTTTTTTATCCATTCCTCAGTTTATAGAAATTTGGGTTGTTTCCAAGATTTAGCTATTACGAATTGTGCTGCTGTAAACCTGGGTGCACATATATCACTGTGGAATGATGTTTTTAATTCTTCTGGGAAAATACCCAGAAGGGGAATAGCTGGGTCGAATGGGATCTCTAATCCTAGTTTTTTGTGGAATCTCCACACTGATTTCCACAGTGGTTGTACCAGTCTGCACTCCCACCAACAGTGGAGAAGGGTTCTTTTTTTCCCCATAGCCCCTCCAGCATTTGTTCAGTTGATTTCTTAACAATAGCCATTCTTTCTGGGGTGAGATGGGATCTCAGTGTTGTTTTAATTTGCATTTATTGAATGACAATGATGTTGAACATTTTTTTATCTATTTATTTGCCATTTTTATTTCATCATCTGAGAAGTACCTATTCATCTCAGATGCCCATTTTTGGATTGGATCTTTGAATTTGGGGGCCTGATTTTTTTCAATTTTTTATGTGTTCTAGATAGAAGTCCTTTATGTAAGGGACAGTTGGCTAAAGATTTTTCCCATTCTGTGGGTTTTCTTTTCACTCTTGGTGATTTCTTTTGAGGTGCAAAAACTTTTTAGTAAGATGAGATCCCAGTTGTTGATTCTTTGAAGTACTTCCTGTGCAGTTTGGGTTTTGTTCATGAACTCTGCCTACTCCTGTGCCTTCAAGATTTATACCTACTTTGTCTTCCAGTAGCTTTAGTGTTTCTGTTGTAATATTTAGATCTTTGATCCATTTTTTTTTACTTTAGTGCATGCTAATAGACATGGGTCTAGTTTTAGTCTTAGACATATGGAAAGCCAGTTTTTCCAGCACCATTTATTAAAGAGACTATCTTTCTTCCAGTGAACATGTTTGGCCCCTTTATCAAAGATAAGGTGACTGAATGTGTTTGTAGTTGTGTCTGCATCTTCTAATCTGTTTCACTGATCCTCAGGTCTGTTTTTTGGTGATTTTTATTTGCTGATTTTATCACAGTAGGAAAGCAAGTAATTATTTGCTGATTTTATCACAGTAGGAAAGCAAGTAATTTTGGAAGGCAATTTAAAATGGTAGCCTTAGAGGACATTTTAATATAGTTAATATTCTTACAAGGACTGACTGAGATTCATACAAACATTTTGGTTTTTTTCTAATTATAACCAGAAAGTTTACTTCCTCAATGGATTTAGATTCTCATCATTCATACATACAAGTTCCAAAAATGAGATATTTTTGAGAATGAAATACTCTTAAAATAGCAAATAAATCAGAGTTTTAATTTTCTGTAAGTTCACCATATTAATAATTCATTAATTTTTTCAACTAATATTTATACTCTGTAGAGACAAAGTCTTTTTTTCTCTCTTGCTCTCCTTTTGACTGTTCTGCTCATTGCTTTGTTCCTAGCATCTGGAAAATTGTGCAACATCTAATAGGAGTGTTAAATTTGAAAAAATGAGTGATCAGGTGCACGACTGAATGACTGAGTTTACTAAGTACCTATTCCCATTGAAGGCACTAGGTGAACAACAACAGCAGCAGCAACAACGACAAAATTCTGTTCCTGGATCTTGTGTTATGGCCGGGGGAAATACACATGTGATATATGATTACTTTCTGAAGTCAGGTGTAGGCAGGGACAGGAAGGAAAGTACTGAAGTTATACTTTAGTACTCAGTTGCTTTGAAACTCATCAAACTTTGTACTCAGTGCATTTTGACTCCATATTTTGTGCCAGTATTTGTCATTTGTTTGATACTGTATGCACAAGAAAGAACTCATTAGTGTCAATTGCCTTGTGACTCACTACCCTTTCCAGCCAAAACATTTTATTTGGTATTCACTGTTTTTGGTATTCTTTTCTCTTCCTGGAACTAATTAATGAAGGTTACTAAGGAGCCAATGTATTTTGATGTAGTTGTCAGAGAAGGATGCTCTGTGGAAGTAGTATTTGAACAGATTTCCAAAAGCTATAGGGCAGCTGATCAAGGACTGGAGCCTCTGAAACCCTGAGAGGAAATAAACCTTTCCAGCTTCAAGTTGTTTTTCTCATGCATCTTGTCACAATGACAAAGAACTCGCACACCTGATTTAAACAGTTAAAAAATGGAGTTGCCATTTGCTAAAATGGTGAGGCTAGGGAAGGAGCAGATGTTGGTGATAAAATCAATATCTGTGTTGTACATGAAGTACCCATTAGAGATCCCCAAGGAGGAATCAAATAGGCCATTGGACATGTCAGGCTGGACCAGGATTGAAGAGATTAACTGGAAAACTGTCACCATGCAGGAGCTAAGGCCCTGGAATAGAAGGAGATCAGCTACAGAATAGAGGGAAAATACCAAGCATAAGCCCTGAGGAATTCCAGTATTTCACCATCAAAGGAAAACTAGGAAAGTAGGAGAGCAAAGCCAAGTAGATATTTCAGGGAGAAAAGCGTAACAGTGAGAGACAGAGTAAGTTCTCCAGGGCAGTCATAAAAAGTCATCTCACTATCTGCGAGGTCATCATTCCTGTGTCACTGGTGACCACAGTAGCGCCTTGTGTCAAGGGCTTTGATTCTAGAGGTGCTTCATCCCAGTCAACCATGGACCATAATTCAGGCCACCATTGTGTCAGTGTCACATACCAGAGACTCACACCATCTCATTCCCAGGGCAATGTAGGGAGTGATTGGTGTCTTTAAACCCAAGTAGGGCTGATAACCAGTCCCAGATGCCCTCCTTTGAGAGTATGTTTCCCGGAGACCTTAGTCTTGTGCTAGCTGCCTAGTTTGGAAGCGCCCGTGGTTGCCTGCCGCCACCCTTGACTGTAAACCTGCAGCTGGCACGTGCTGCTAGGGCTGCTACATCCCGCACTGTCCCCGTATTTCTTCTACTGTATTCTATTGGTCCCAGTAGTCACAGGTGTACCCAGATTCAAGGAGGGAAGATAGTGATGATACCTGTTGACAGATGACAGGGGAGGTCACACTGCAGAACACCCACTGAGGGGGAGGATGTGGTTAGCCATCTTTGAAACGTGCAGTCTGCCGCACCCCTTATCCTCACCTGGTCCTCCCCTGTGTGACTGAGTGGGAAGGAGTTAGGGAGGCATGGTTTTCTGTGCAATAGCAGCATGGTGGTTTCTCTTTCTCTGCTAGATGTTTCTGTGCAGCGGACATCCAGCGCTGGCTCTTCGTGGGATGGTTTGCAGCTGCTTCTGAGGGCCCGCTGGGTCTCCCCACTGCCCGTTCCCTGGCGTGGGCCATTCGCCTCTGCCATATGCATATCCTGTCTCTTTCTGGCCTTCCCAGGGGCTCTAGCTGCTCTTTTGCTTCACGGGCGCCTCTCTGTAGTTCCCATGCAGTACTTGCTTGGCCATGGCAGACTCTAGCATCATTACCACTTGTTTTGGTTACTTTTCTCTTGTTGCTGAGACAAACACCTGACACCTAAAATGAAGCAAGGAAAGGTTTATTTAACTTACAGTTTTGGGAGATTTCAGTCCATAATCAGCTGGCTCCAAGGCAGGGTGGCCTGGCACTGGGGCAACACTTCAAGGCAGCAGCCAGAGCAAAAAAGCACAAAAGGCAAGCCTCTTCTCTACCCTTATATTGTACATAGGCCACCCCTGCTCCAGGGCAGGTGTAGCATTCACAAAATATCCTTGCCCTCCTTTGCACAGGATGAGGATATTTACAAAGAACCCTGGTTCCCTGCTGAGTCTCTGAGTTAAACTTCTAAACTTCTCAAGTTGACACAATGTATCAACCATAACACCACTAGAAGCTGCAATCCTGGGGACCACTTTACAGATATCCCCCCTGGGCTTAGCAGCTCCTTTCCTTCTCTCCTGATCCTCTACATCTGGTCCGTTTCTGAATTGGTGAAGAAAAGTCTCATTCAGGAATACCCACACTTTATTTTTTGGAATTTTTCTTCCTTTGGTGGAGAGGAAACACCTCATCTCATATAAATAGAGTATTGTATAAATATCACTAAGGCATCTGGCCTCATGGGAATATGCCAACAATGCAAATCATTATTACCTTCCATGGAGCAGAGCTGGGGAGGAGAGGAGTACCCAAGTGCAGCCCTAAATCAGCAAAATCTGGGGTCTAAGTGTGGGCTAGTCAAGGCACTGCCAGGTGGAATTGATTAGAACAACACTATTGCCACTAGTCACAAGTAAAGATATGTGTGGGGAGAAGTTGAAAATATTTTAAATTTGAGCAATGTCAAGAAATAAGAATATAATCCTAGCACTCTGGGAGGCCAAAGCAGGAGAATCTCAAGTTTGAGCTTAGTCTGGGCAACTTGGCGATTAGAAGTGGTCTCTCAAAATTAAAAAGGTGAGTGGTGGTGGCTGAGGTTCTAACTCAGTGTGAGGGCTCTAGGTTCAATCCCTAGTACCAAAAAAAAGTGAGAAATTAAGAATTTGTAATAGACTATAGTAAGTCAAGAATTGATGTTGAAATTTTTTTTTTTTTTTTGGCGGCACCGGGGATTGAACTCACGAGCTTGGGCTTGCCAGGCAGGCGCTTAGCCGCTGAGCTAGATCCCCAGCCCTGTTTTTGAGACAGGGTCTCACTATGCCATTCAGGCTGGCCTTGAGCTCACTTTTAGCCCAGGCTGGTCTCGAACTCACAACGATCCGCCTGTCTCAGCCTCCTGAGTGCTGGGATTAAAGGCGTGAGCCACCACACCCGGCTCTGATGTTGAAATTTTTAACCTAACCACTGAAATAACAGAAAAGTAATGTATAATTGTTTCACTAATTATATTAAATGCTCTAAAATGAAATTAAAATATTTTCTGATTGAATATAAAACAAGAAAAGCTTGATACTTACAAGGAACATATTTGAATTATAAAAACAAATATTGGAAGAAAATGTATGAGAAAATATACATTCACAGTCTGAACCAAAAAACAGTAGATATAAGTATGTTAACATCAGTAAAGTAAGATCTAAAGCAAAATGTAACATAAATTTTGAATCAACCTGGAATAACTATCAAGAAAATGCTTCTATTTCATATCATTCTGATTTTTTGAAATCATGACTTTTAGACATTTGGAGAGGATATTGATACAGGGGAATGAAACTTCTAACCCACTATGTCTGGTATGAGTTCATGTTCTCTAAAATCGAAGAATGAATTTTAGGAACAACGGAGGTTAAGAGCAGAATATATTTATTGGGAGAAAGAAAGCAAGCAAGCTTCTGTCAGAGGGACAGAAGGGGTCCTGAGCGGGTTGCCAAAGACTCTGTCATTCTAGGGACTTTATTTATAGAGTAGATGGGTCCAAGGTGGGGAAGAATGGGAATTCCTAAGGTGGGCATAAGGTGGGACAGAACTATGGTTAACCAATAAGGTTAATTGCTCAGGTAAAGTTGATTAAGTCTGGGACATATGGGGAAGGAGTCTCATAGCTAGTGAGCGAGCAGTGACTCTTCCCCTAAGGGGTCTAGATAGGTGACTCCTGGCTTCCTCAGGGAGCTAAAGACCCATTTAGAATATCAGTCCTCAGGAAGTGGGTACATTTGTTTGATCTGTTGCCCGAGTCCGGCTCACAGCAGGAGGTGTTCCTCTCCTTTACAGTTGCAAGGTATCTAGGTTTTTGCATTGGCTCCTTGGAGGACCTGGCCCTGTCTGACTGCCTATAATAATTCTAACTATCTCAGCTTCCTGTAACAAGACAGTAGATATAAGTATGTTAACATTAGTAAAGTAGGATCTAAAGCAAAATGTAACATAAATTTTTTTTTTTTTTTTTTTTTGCGGCACCAGAGATTGAACTCATGACCTTGAGCTTGCCGGGCAGGCGCTTAGGCCGCTGAGCTAGATCCCCAGCCCTTATAACATAAATTTTGAATCAACCTAGAATAACTATCAAGAAAATGCTTCTATTTCATATCATTCTGATTTTTTAAAATCGTGACTTTTAGACATTTGGAGAGGATATCAAATTTTAGGAACCAACACAGATTTCCCTTGAAGAACTATACATTTAATCATTTCTATTACAAAACACACCCACTGTAAATCTTAGCAATTCCACTATATACTAGTCAGGGTTTCATACTAGTCATGGTGTACATTTTTATTAATGGTTTATAGCCCAACTTCTGATCTCATGGATTAATACATCTACTAGACAGGTTGTTAAATATTTTAACTAACATCCCTACCACCAAATATATGCTAGGGCAGTGGTGGCGAATTTAAGGTGAGCTGTTTGTATCATTAAAAACTCTAAATGGTTCATGTTCACTGCCCTAGGGGAATTCTCAAACATGCTTACTAGGACACATATACCAGAATACTCTTGGTACGTGAATGTTCTTACAATATTGCTCAACAACAAGAGAAGAGAGAAATACATTGTGGTACAACGAAACTTTTACAGCAGTTAAAATGAAGGAATTATAAATTGACTCATCAATTGTGGGTGAGTCTCAAAAGCATAAATTTAGGAAAAGAAGTAAGCATAGAAGAATGCATATATTTTCTTTCAATTGATGTCTAAAACCAGTGTAATTCAACTTGCAAAATGTTAGCACTATGAAGGAAATCAGTGGATAATTAATATAAAATTTAGAATTCTCATCTGAGAGTAAGGAGGAAGGAGAATGTGGTCTGGGAGGGACACAGGTGGGTTTTCTAAGGCTCAGGTAGCAAGTTCATGGGTACTCATTTTTTTTTATCCATTAAACTGTTTTCTCTGCTTGGTCTCATGTCTAATATATTTCACAATAAAACCAGAAGTGAGCCAAGGGATAGCGGTGCAAGCTTGTAATCCCAGCACGCTGTGGGGCTGAGACAGGAGGATTGGAAGTTTGAGCCCACCTTGGGCAGCTTAGCAAGATGCTTTCTCAAAACAAAACAAAAAAAAAGAATCCAGGATGTAGTTTAATGCAAAGGCCTCAGGTTCAATCCCCACTACTGCAAAACAAAACAAAATTAAAGAAAAAGAAG
>RJWT010009806.1:0-24811 GCA_004365215.1 Cuniculus paca | reverse complement strand
TCTCTCTCCTTTAACTTTCAGTCTATCAATTTTCTTTCTAGTTAAATGTGTTTCTTCGATAGAGCATATTGATGGATCCTGTCTCCTGATCCACTATGCCTCTGTTTCTTTCTATTGGTGCCTTGAGGCCCTCTTGCACTGCATTGTCTCTGTCATGCTATTTTCCTGCCATTGGCTCCCTATTTTTCCTCTCCATTCAATTGACTGGCCCCACTTGATGGCCCCCTCTGACATTGTTCCTGAGACCATGGTCCTTTTTCTCTCTCTCTAAAATGTCCTTTAGTAATCTTTGTAGGGTTGGTTTGGTGATCATGAATTCCTTGAGTTGTTCTTTGTCATGGAAGTATCTTGTTTCTCCATTAATTTTGAAGGAAAGTTTTGCAGATCCCAGAAATTCAACTCAAGAACAGAATATTAAAAGCTGTTAGAGAAAAGACACAGATCACCTATAAAGGAAAACCCATCAGAATCATAGCAGACTTGTCATCAACTTCTTATTTCCTCCACCAGGAGCATTTTTTTCTCAAGTGTCATTGGTGGAAATGGCTGCTCCAGCTTCTAGACACCCCCTGCTCCAGGGCACCAGTCAAATCTGAGTTTGTGTTCCGATACTCTGGTGTTCTCCTCCTGCCCCTCAGCTCTCTTTGCCTTCAAGGTGGAGTCAGCAATCTTTTAAAAGAAGCCCTCCTAATTTGAAGTAAATCGCTTCACAGAGATCAGCAGTTGAAAGCTCTTGCCTCCACCACTGTTTGGATACACACAGACATCCAGAACTTCTTCTAGGCTCACCAGAGCCTTCCCTCCTTCATGCTACGCACAAAAGTATGGATGTCAGGCTCATGTAGCTCGATGTTACTGTGTCTCCCCGCTGCTCTTTCATATAATTTCTAAAGAGCTACAATAATATCTTCAAAAATGCCTCAGGCTGACAGTCCCACTTTGAGTACTTTAGTGTGTTTTGTTCTCTTTCCTCTACATGAAACCATTAATTCCCTGCTATCCAAACACATGTATGTGGTTCTCATAACAACCACACTTCCTGTGTCAGGCCTCTCACTCCTGCAGCGCCTCACCTCCAGTCTCTTAACAATCTCCTGGTGACTTTATAATTTGGAAAATGCCTACATTTTTGCTGCAGCTTTGACACTGTTTGGTCATATCTTGGGAACGGACCCAACTCGCTGATCTTTTCACAAAGAGAAAAACATTTTTTCTTAGCCTAAAACATAAGTGGTTGTGTCACACGTCTTTGTGTTTGGTGAATTTGTCAGGAGAGAAAGAGAAAAAGAATAAAAGAGAAACCTCAGTGGAGCTTAATCCCTTTGTCTTAAATAGCATACAAATTCTTAGACTGAATTAGCTGTCCAACACCAAGTTCACACTGGTTCCATGATCTCATTATTTCTGGGTCTTCATTAAAAACAGGGTACTAGGTATTCTAATTTTATGTGTGTGCCCCCACACTCTCACAGACAAAACCTACGTAAAAAAAATTTTAAGACTATGTCCTCATTCAGAGACACATGGTTAGTCACTTTGGCTCATCATGTGTAAGTAATGTTGCAAGCCCATGAGTTTATGTTTCATTTTCTTTTGTTGGTGGTTTTTTTGGGGAAGGGGGTAGCAAGCATAGGGCAGCCTAAAAAATTTGTGTATTCTGCATGTCTAGAATGGTGATCACCTGTGGTCTCTTGTTGGATTATTTAGGGGGAGAACAGTATTGAAATACATACATATGGGTTGTTTAGAGAATCACAGATTGTGATGGACCAATGTAATTGATTTGGAGCAGTGGGGAAGTTGTACAAATCCCTTCTGAGGCAGGGTGTCTCCCAAATGTTGGGCAGTTGTTGTATACAGTACATCAACACTTTCAGATCCTGGCTAATTGTTTTTCCATACATATTCATTTAATAAACATTCTTGAGTATGTAAAATATTGAATCTTTGAGTGTTACATTGACCTGAAAATTACAACAATAAAAAAATTTTAGTCATTCCTTCAAAGCTCAAAAACTAACGGGAGACATTGATTCACAGATAATAACAAACTAAAAACATAAGGGACACAAAGACCATCAATACAGAGAACAATGGGAAATTACTACATTGATGAAGGAGAAAATTCTTCAGCTCATACCCATAGGTGCAAATAAAGCATGTGAAAACACTGAACCTTTTGGCTACAGAGGACAGTTCTTATCTCTTCTTCGAGCAGAGTATTTCTATTCTCTTCCAGGAAGGGGACACACAGGGACTAGTACTTAGCCTATTTACTCCACCAGCTAAAGGTTTATCATCTGTCTAGGACAGAGGGAGACACCAGGCTAATCTGTTAGTTGCCACTTAAGGTGGCCTGCTCCTTTAGATATTTGGGCTCTTGGACAGAAAGGGGTGTTCTTGCTTCTCTGCTTCTTGTCTCACTATAGGAAAGTTCCCTCACTATCCTTCCCAAACTTTTCATCTCTCCCCCTAGCTGTCTCTCTTTTTCTATCATCTCTGTCTTCCTCTTGTCTCTTACCTGCTCTCCCCCTTCTCTCTCCTGCATCTCGAGCTCTCTTTCCTCTTGTAACACTGACTGGGTGTGTTCCTCAGGCCTAAGCTTCTACATAGCTAAGATGTTTAAACAAGATTGCCAAGAACTCTGAATTGTGGAGAATGGCAACTCTTGCTCAACAATATTAACTAGATACTTTCGTCTTCTTTAGCAGTGATTCGTCAGTCTCTTCTCTGTAGTTTAGGATCCAGACAGAAGAGAAGAGAGTCTCTTTATCTCCAACCTTCCACACTGGCTCACTAACTCAGTCTTCTGTTTTGAGCATTCCTGGACACTCCGATTCTTTTGCCACATTTACAGTAAGTTTCACTATTGCCAACATCATTCATTCATTCACTTGTTCATTCAACAAATATTCAAGCATTTACTTTGTTATCAGCTCTGGAAAATGTCCTTTAAAATTTAATAGTCTATAAATCAGATGCATTCTCTGCCATTGTGAATTTATAGCTCAGTCTGGGCAATAGATTACAATTTATAAGTATGCTTCTGACATATGTTGTGAAATAAGTTGAGTGAACGATCTATTGATCGTGAGCTGGACAATCTTAACCTGTGGAATCAGGGAAGGGTTCCTTTGGAAAAGTTATGTCTAGAATGAGATATGAATCACCCAGATTTGGCACAAGGAAAATAAACTCTTGAATTAGGAAAGAATTTAAGTGACTTAGAAGTGAAATTTGAATTGAAGTGATATTTCATAAAGGGTCTTCTAGGTCTTTTGAACTTGATCCTAAACGTAATAGGAAATCACTGAAGCATTTCTAAGCAGGAGAAGAGCATAATCAGCTATGTGTTTCCAGAAATTCACCCTGGATTGCAAAAGGACTGCTGAAAGATCAGTTCAGAGGTCTCTGCATGCTCTACTGGGGGAACATTGGATGGAGAAAAGAAGATGCGTTCAAGATACATTTGGAGGTAGAAACAACAGTCCTGATAACTGAAAAGTCGCAAAGGATAAGAGAAAGGTCAGTTTCCTGGCTGAAGCGATTTGGTGGATAGAGGCACCCTTTTTTAGAGGTGAGAAACTAAAAGAGGAGCACATCTGGGACCCTGGAAAAGGATCAGGAACTCCCTTCCAGAGTTGAATTTGAAGTTATATATGCAAAAGCTGCTAACAGCCAGTTGGATATGTGATTTTTGCAGCACACGCACATACCAAAAAAGATGACTGAGACGAAGATATAAATTTGGAATTTGTCAACTTATACATGGTATTTAAAACCCAGTGAGTGGGGAGATCCCCTGGGGAGAAGGAAAAGTGAGAAGAGACGAAAGGAATGAAATCTGGTTACTGCTAGAATTAACTACTGTTAGCTGTCACCGGGGAGTTTATCTTTGAGTTCACAAAAAATAATGGCCAAATTTACTTTCAATCAAACTGATGGCATTAGGGAGCCGGGGAGGTTTTCTATGACTTTTCTTAGGCCTCTCTAGTGTTTGGGAGTTAGTCTTCTCCCTTCTGAGCCCGAAATTCATCTGCAAAGGTGCAGCGCTATGTAACATAGGAAGCCTCACTAAGTGAAAGTAAGGGATGTGTGTTACCTCCTTCAGGGTATTACAATTTCTAGAGTGGCATCCTCCAGCGGGTAGCGTTAATGTTCTCACTAGCCCTGTTAACCCAGGGAAACCGCCATGGGAGAAGCCGTCAAGTAACCATCGAATCCTACTCTTCAGATGCTCTATGGGAATTCAGCGAGTGCATCACAAAGGAAGAGCCAAATACTAATCAGGATTCTTCCCACATCTGTCCCCATGCTGACAGTCAGGCAACAGCCTATGTCTTCATTTCAAAGACCTCTGAGTCTCTGAAGTTTTCTGAAAGTTTTCAGAAATCTATCCAAGGTTACTTAAAACCTCACATCAAGAGCGAGTGGGTCTTTGCCATTTAGCTCATGCTTCCTGAATGCCAACTTTAACATGCCCCCTTCTCTTCTCTTTTTCTTTCTTTTCTTTCTTGCTTTTTTTTTTCTGAGTCTTATAAATGATGTACAATATACCTCAGGTCAAGCACAAGGAAAAAAGGTCTCACATGTGAAAATATGTGATACTTGGTGATACAGGATCCCATCAAAGAGAGAAATAGAGTAAGACTGACTTCAAACTTTCCTACAGTGCACTGCAATTACCTTGTCAGCCAAATTCTGTGCTATGAAAAGTAGGTCATGGCATAGAATCATTATTTACCTAAAATACCGAGTCAATCCCTTCAAGATGATAGTGTAACCATACATTTCCCATTTCCTCTTTCCTTTTACTTTTAGTAGCAGGAGTTGGGAGAAAAGTACACCCAACTTTTCGCTGTTCACTGGGGTAAATACTAAGGCGTGACCCACATCAGCAGTTATAAAACTTTAGTATGTGTAAAAATCACCTGGACAGTTGTTCCAGTAGTTTGAAGGACCTCATCCCCAAATTCTGATTTGCCAGGTGAGAGGGAAGCCCATGAACATGCATTCTGAATACATCCACAGGTGATGCTGATGGTGGTAGTCCTACAGCGATATTCTGAGAAACAATTTCTACCCAGTCCCTCAGAGGAGCCTGGTGGAATTGAGTCTCAATTGCTGTGACAATGGCAACTTCTTCAGTAACTCACTCAATTTTCTTTTCATTCCCTTTCTCCATTGATAAAGGTTGATTAGTGTGTGTTTATAGTACATAATGTTTGCATTCCTTGTGTGGAGTTGGCATAAGTTACAGAACACATCTTCAGCCTTTTTGGCATCATTACCTGCCATCTCTCTTCCCTCGATCACTTGATCCCCTTCCAATTTGAGAAAGCCTTATCTCCCTACTTCCTATTCAGTCTTTTGTGTTGCTCTTTATGTTTTGAGTTTCTAATATAAGCAAAACCATGTGATATTGAAGCTTGTGTGTCTGATTTTCTTCACTTAACATGGTGGTCTCAAGGTGCATCCATTTTCTACAAATGACCAAGCTTATCTTTCTTTATGGCACAGTACTGCTCTATAGTGTATAAATTCCACATTTTATTTAACCATTCATCTGTTGAAGGACATATGAGCCACTTACAAGATTTAGCTATTATATAATTGTGCTGCTGTAACTACCACTGTTGTATGATGTCTTAAGCTCTTTGGGGAAGATATATAGAAGGATCAAGTGAAATTTCTAATGTTATTTTTTGAATAATCTCCACATTGATTTCCAAAGTGGTTGTACTAATTTAGATTCCCACCAACAGTGTAAAAGGGTTCCTTTCCTCATTTGATGTTTCTGTTCTTTACCAATGATTTCTGGGATCAACTCCCTAATAAGCTACATACAAACATTTGAATTCCAGGCTCAGTGATTTCTTCTGAGATTAAATCAAAACCAAGTCAGAGGCAGAGCTAGGAGACAAATAAGTGTAAGGAAAACCCTCAGAAACTTGTCTCCAGGTTGCTGCCCCTGTTGCTCTGCACCGCCCTACTTCTGACCCCCTAGGTCCTGGAGCCCTCCATCTGTGGGTGATCTTGACTGCCTAAACACCCACTTTCAAAATCTTAAAACAATCGTGGATTCCTCACTCTCCATTTACTTTCCTCATTGTTTGATCATCATATCTTGCCACTGCAGCCAGTTCATTTCAAAAATGTTTCTTCATCCATATTTTCTGTATTCAGTTGAGTCCTTCTTTTTTCCTTCCCCAAACAAGAGTCAACTGACTGATCTCTTTGTCCTTAGTCTGATTCCTTTTTTAGAAATTCATCATAATTAGCTTTATAGAGTGAAAATATGGTCAATCCCTTAAAATCTTGTATGAATTCTTCAGATACAGACAAAGGTCAGACCTGGAGATGTGGCTCAGTGGTAGAGCACTAGGTTAGTATGCATAAAGCCCTGGTTTCAATCCCCAACACACAATAAAAAAGGAAAGAAAGAAAGAAAGAAAGAAAGAAAGAAAGAAAGAAAGAAAGAAAGAAAGAAGCCAACATCAAAGAAGACCTCCTTTTGTGGGTCCCTATTTGCTTTTCCAGGCCAGCCTTTTATTTCTCCAAAGCATGTACCCTGAACTTAAGCCACATCAGATTACTTGCATTTTCCTAAACAGACACTCTCCTTCACTTCCATATTTCTGCTCACATGCTTGGAATACATTTATTTAACAACATTTATTGAACTCTGTTATAGTAGATACATTGTGTCAACTTGAGAAGTTTAGAAGTTTAACTGAGAGACTCAGCAGAGAGCCAGGGTTCTTACTCTGTAAATATCCTCACCCTGTGCAAGAGGAGGGCACAGAGATTTTGTGAGTGCTACACCTGCCCTGGAGGGGATGGAGGTGGCCTGTGTACAACACGAGGGAGGAGAAAAGCCTTGTTCTCCCCTTTGTGCTCTGGCTGCTTTTGCTGGCTGCTGCCTTGAAGTTTTGCCCTGGTGCCACACCACCCTGTTTTGGAGCCAGCTAATTATGGAAGGAAACCTCCATAAACTGTAAGCAAAATAAATCTTTCCTCCTTAATTTTGAGTGTTGGGTATTTTGTCCCAGCAATGAGAGAAAACTAACCAAGACAAACTTCGAAACTGTGCCAAGACTGTTCTAGAATCTAGAATGTAGCTGTATGACTGTGAACATAAATGACAGAAATTCTGCCCTCATAGAGCTTACTCTCTTTCAGGCTAATGTAAGCAATAAAAAAAATTAATAAAGGTGACAAGGGTCAAGGAAAAAAATAAAACAAGAAAAGGGGGAGGATGTGATAGGGGAAGAGGTTCAATTTTATGTAGTATGTGAGTGGAAAGTATCAATGAGAAAGAAAAGACATTTGAGCAAAATCTTACTGGAGGGAGCCAGTAAGTCTTGCATCTGTGTGGGAAAGGCCTTTCTTACATATGGGAATCCAAGGCTGGTGCTTCTCCTTGTCTAGCTTTCTCTTCCCAGCTTCACTTCTCCTATTCACCCTTAAGAACTCCTTCTGGATCCCTCCCACTGAGAGAAGCCTTTTTTCACTCTCAGTTCCATTTCTACTAAGATTCCCATTTCACTGAGCTCCCAGCACCCAGTTATAAGCTTATGAAAGTGTACTAGTCAGATTTCCTGTCATAGCCACAACTTAAAGGAAGAGAGGCTAAGTTTTTCTCCTGGTGTCAGGGGGTTCAATCTGTGATGAGCTGGTTCCAAGGCAGAAGTCATGACAGAAGGGCATAGCAGAGTAAAGATATTCTGTTCATGGTGACTAGGAAGCAGAGCAGGGGCACAGGTCCAGGGACCAGATATCAGACACAAAGTAAATTCTCCATAGACCACCCAGATATACGCAGAAGAGTGTTTACTAATCTCCTAGGTGGTTCCCAAGACAATCGATTTGACACAATAAAGCTTAACTACCACATTCCTACTCTGGTCAACTTGACACTCATATTTCCTTAAATCATATGTAATCTCCAAATAAATACTATGTAATAATTCCACTTCACATGATACATCTATCCTATGTAAAGGTGAAATAAATAAACCTTTCCTCAAAGTCTCAATAGTCCCTGCATTGGTGAAAAGTCCAAGTCAAGGTCTCCTCTGATACTCGAGGCAAACTTAGTTGTGAACTTTTGTAAAAATCAAAATGAAGTTACATATTCCCAAGGTACAAAGGCATGGGGTAAAATCATTTCCATTCCAAAAAAGACAAACAGAAATCAATCACATCAAAGCAAGACCTAAATCCAGCATGACAAACATTAAGTCTTGTAGATCCATGTCTGGTATTCAGGGCACATGGCGGTAAAATGTGAGTTCTAGAGGGCATGTATAACCCAACCTCTGTGGCCTTGCTGATTGCAGCCTACAGAACTACTTTCTTGGGCTGGCTTTACTCATGTATGTAGCTTTTCTTGGTAGTCATTCCATATTCCTGGCATGTCTGTTTTCCTGGGTCTCCACCAAACCCACGGAACCTCTCAGGGCCTCCTTTCCTAACATCCTGGGCCTTTGTTTGAAATTTGGGTTGAAGCCTCCCTGAGCCTATAACTATTGCATTATACATGCCAGTAAAACCTGCATCATATAGATGCTGCCATCAACAGCAGTAGCCAGATCCCCTTGGACCATGGTTGCAGCAGCTCCTGAGTTCCTGGATGGTTGAGCACAGTGAAATGAATCCATTGGAACCAATTCCCTAAGGGGCTCTTCACAAGCAGGATAACAGAGACTCTTCTCAAACGAAAGACTGACACTTTTGAGCTCTTGTGCCTGTGATGGGTTGGGTCTTCCTGATTTCTGACTTGCTCTCAAGGCACCTTTCTTCTTGTCCCCATACAAGTACTTGGTTTATTTTTAGTGGCACTAATCTCTTCAACAACCGTATTTCCTTTGGCTTTAACTTTACACATGGAGATAAACAAAATTATTAAATACAATATCAGAAAGTGACCAGGACCAAGGGGAAAAATAAATTTGGCTCCTTTGGGGCCAAATTTTTAATTTTTAATCTTTTTGCTCTGCTGTTTTCCCCTGATTCTCACTATAAATTTGGCTAAAAGCAGCCAGCGTACATAAACTGGATGTTGGCTTGCTTTGAAATTTCCTCTGCCAGATCAACCAGTCTAGTGTCTTTAATCTCAATTTCCTGCAAAGTCTTAGGACATGTGGAAAATTTAGACACAATTTTTGCCAGAATGTAATGCACATGGCCCCTAGTCCTGAATCTGGCCTTTGCTATCTGCATTTTTAACAGCAGTCTTCTTTTTCTGATTCTCACCAGAATTGCTCATTAAGCTTTGCTTACAGAATTCTAAACCCACATCCCCAAATCTTTTAAAAATCTTCCTTCAAATTAGTTCCAAAAGCTTCTGGGGCATCTGGTCAGGTACAGACACAGCAATAACCCCACTTCTCTGGTACCACTTTTCTGTATTGGTCACCTTCCCTGTTCCTGAGTCACTATACCCAGCATCCCAAAACTTAAAGGAGGAGAGGTTTAATTTTGCTGAGTTTCAGGGAACTTAGTCCACATCCAGCTGGTCCAAGGTGGAAACATCATTGCAGAAGGGCATGGAAATGTAGAGATGCTCAGTTCATGGTGGCTGGGAAGCAGGGCAGGAGAAGAGCACTAGACAGGAAGGGGCTTGGGACCATATATAGCACCCAAAGCAACACTTCCATGACCCACCCAGACACACCTAGAAACTTTAAATAATCCCCTCAGAGGCTCCTAAGCCAATTAAATGGACACAATCAACTACTAGAGAAAGCATTTAAATATTGATGCTAATAAATTGCATTAACACGTATAAAGTACTTACTGAATGTCAGGCACTGTGCTGATAATTTACATGATGATCTACTTTTAGTTCTCACCATCATGGTACTAGAATGTGTATTTATTTTGTATCTCTTTTTACAAATGAAGAAATTGATACAGAAGAGTTAAGTAATTCGTTGAACGTGCCATGAATTCCAGTTTTCACCTTATAGACTGAGCTCTGGGATAACAAGGGTGACACAGCTCTCCTATTTGTATGTTCTATAATGATGTGGCTTTAAAAAGAGGTCTCAAGCTTAATGCTTGAAGTAGACCTTAACACATCTATAAGATAAAGTGGAGCTAATCTTCACACGTATCTTTGCAAACCATACAGAAGTTGCCATATACAGAAGTGGCTGTAATTCATGAGGGTGGCAGTGGTGGTCTGACTTAAGAGTAGAATTCACAGCTGAGTGTGGTGGCATAATCCCAGCACTCTGGGAGGCTGAGGCAAAAGGACCACATGCTTGAGCCACACCTGTGCAAGTTACTGACTAAGCAAGATCTTGTCTTAAAAATAAAGGGCTGGGAATGTAGCACAGTGTAAAGGCCCTGGTTTTAATCCCAATACTACAAAAAGAAGAAGAAGAAGAAGAAGAAGAAGAAGAAGAAGAAGAAGAAGAAGAAGAAGAAGAAGAAGAAGAAGAAGAAGAAGAAGAAGAAGAATTCGTTTGGTGAGACCTTGAGGATGCCTCCCAAAGAAAAGTGGACATTTTTAGTGAAGTTGATATGAAAATTCAATGTCAAGCTTATTTTGACTGAGACCTGATCTATGAATTAGGGATTCATAGACCAACTGAAACAACAGTGGTTTTAATTATGAATTTCAATTAGAAAGTCATTTGGGAGAGTATTCGGAATCACATGTTGATGTATCATTAACCTGTTTTCCACATGAACAATTGTATGTTGCTTTCCAGGTGAGTATCAAGTCACCAGATGTGCGTCCCCAGAGAGTTACCAGTATAATAATTGTCAACAATTCTCCCAAGCAGTGAAGCATCTCCACTTGGATCTGGAAATGCATACAATTGTGTGAAGTTCTGCAAAATATCCTTACCATTTTTCAGTTCCAAAATCGTACTGCCTGTGTGTCTAGTGTTTCTGAGGTGTGATTTCCTTCCCTAAGGGACAATTCAAATGTCTGGAAGCATGTTTTAGTGAAGGCAGAGAGTGAAGTTTACTAGAATCTAGTGGGTAGAGGTCACAGGTATTGTTAAGTATCAGCTATTTTAATTTTCTTTGTAAAAGTGACTCTTTTCTCTTCAGTTTCTAAATATGATGGAAGCCAAGCAAACTACAATGTCATCCCTTTGCCTAAACTAATGTTCAAATTCATGAACTGTTTCTCCAGTGTCCTCAAAACAGTACGAACTCTAGTGGTAGTAGATGGCAGTAGAAATACACAAGGCGACCCTACAACAGAGAATTACCCAGTCCAAAATACCAACAGTGCTTTTATCCTGCCACGTTGCCTCTATCCTTTTTATTCCCACCCAATGTCAAAGGCATAAACACTGTCCTTGATACTATTTATTGTGGGAGAATCCTTGCTGCAATACATAAATTTTCTGACATCATATCAGGATGGATTATTGAAGCAAAAATATTTCCAGGTTGCTACTTCACCCTGGCATTTCCTCCACACCTATCCATAGGGTGAACACTTACCCTTCTTTAAATCTCGGAAGTGTTATAGGAGATGGCCACTCTTTCCTTTTCTCCCCAACTGATTGCATATGTGACTTGCTTAGGAACCATATAACTTTATCGCCATTATTGATGACCTCTCTGTCTCCTTTGTGACTTCCTCTGCAGTTCCTCATTGGAGTTCAGAGACCAAGTCTTACTATTTTTAGTTGCCTAAGTCCCTAGCACAGCACCTCGCCTTTAGTAGGTCTTACATGGGCTTGAAATGAGTGCACTTTTAGGGGGAAATCTGTTTCTGGGAATGCTTCTATATTCAGCTACTCTAATTTTCCTGTAAAAGTGACCCTTTCCTTTCCAGATGCCAAATAAGACAGAAATCAAGCAAACCACAAAGTCCATCACCTTGCCCACACGAGTAATGCTCAAGTCTGCGAGACCTTCCTCCATTGTCCTCAAAACAACAATATGAACTCCTAGTAATGGTGGGAAAGGAGAATAAAAATAGGCTGCTTAAAAATCAAGCACTTTTGCACAGAGAAACAGCCTCTGGCACCTTCCTGTGAGTAACAGAAGTTTCTATTTTAAAAGAAAGGCAGTCAAATAAGGAGCAACTTTATCACAATGCCACTTTCCCAGATTTCTTGGCCAAGGCAACACACCAGCCTGAACATCAGGTTCTTGGCGTCCCATGACGGACCTAGCTCCAGTGATGATTCATAGCAGCCCTGTGAGGAACTGAGCCTTTCACGCAAACCCACCCCTTTAAAAAGAAAAATGCAGCCAGCGAAAGGCACAGCTCTGTCAATCATGGATGCAGCACTTGACTTCCCTCCCTGGCAAATAACAAGTTACGTGACAAGCATCACCAAAGGCACAGCCTCTCAGAGGTGTCTCTGTCTGCTCTCAAGTGGCCCAGATGTACATTTCCTCTGTGGGCTCAGACGTCCCGTGTCCCAAGTTCCATGAACACAGTGGAGAAACTTGCTTCATGAGTCTATTTATGTACTTTCTTCTTATTTTTTTTTTTGGTTGGTTTTGATAATCTGTATGGATTTTGGGTGACTTTCAATTTAGCACTTTGAAAAAGAGATCCGCCGTGTACATCATTCTGACTTCCAGGTACTAAGGAGCTGGGCGCCCTAAGTGTGTTTATGCTGTCATTCGGTTAAGGTTTCCATCACCATCTGCTCCTGATAGACTTTGAGAAACAATGCTGGCTGATTAGAAGGGGGAAAAGGTGCACACAGTACATCTGAAGGAACAGAAAGGCTGAGTGAACTTTATGACCTGAGCTGAGTCGATGACCATTCTTAGGCAAAATGTGGGCACCAAGTTTCTGAAACCATGTCAGAACAAGAACCAGGTTGCAAGTGCACGCAAGTTCACACGGAGGGTCGGGATACTGGACACTTCTTTCCTGGAGGGCTCCATGGACAGTAGGGACACCCTCTTGTCTTGACAGGAAGTGGGCACTTCCCCCCAGATGCACAGAGGCTCAAGCTACCTCTGAACTTCAGTCTAATTGACACATTCAAGGGCACGGAGCCTAGAAAGAAGATCTTTTGAACCCTCGAATCAGAGCCTCCCTGACATACCGTGCACTATGCTTTTGAGATCCGGTATGCCTGACTTAAAAAATGATCTCACCCCAGACTTCTAAAATTCAGATCATTTCCTTATGCCATTATCAATAGCTGCATTTATTAAACCTTTCTAACAGGGCTGAGGGTGGTCTTGTCCAATCCTCAGCTGAACTCGGAAGAATGACCTTTATGAAGGGTTTTTGAGGGTCAGGAACTTGCTCCGTGCTCCTTCCATAGCTGAATGCCAGTCACTCTCTAAACTGCCCAGAGAGCAGGTCTGTGGTCACAATCATCCTGGTGAGGCCATTGAGTGAGTCATAGTCACTTAACGGCATTGCTATTATACAGGTGCTGATTAGGGCACTTCCAATAGAACCCGGGCAAGAGTTCCATCTCCGAGGCCCTGCTTCTATATATTTTTTAATAGCAGCATTATTGAGATGTAATTCACATCCTATAAAACCTTAACCACTGCATCGTGCTCCTCTCTGAAGCTAGTGTTATTATTATCACTTTATACCTGAGAAAACTCAAGTTCACAAAATGAAGTAAGTTGCCCAAGGTCACGCAGGCAACCAAAGTCAGAGCTGGCAGCCGCTGCCTCCAAAACTGTACTCTGAAAATCCTGCTGCACTGCCCCCGAAGTGTGTTTTTCCTTAGGAAAGTTGCCTACACCAGGGAAATTAGTCTTACTTACCCAGGTAGCTTTCTCCTTACTTCCATGAAAAGCAATAAAGTAATGGTTAAGAAAATTAAGATTTTAGATTAAGCTCAGAACCCAACTGTGTGGCTTTAGACAAAGCCCTCCATACCGGGTTTCCTCACTTGCAAAAGAAGAGTAATGACATCTGCATCTTAGAGCTGGAGGCAACTGTAAATTGTGCTGTCCAGCCAGGCACACTGTCCCGGCTCCATCAGTAATTTGATTCTGTAGGAGAATATATATTGAAGGAGGTTGTATCAGGACTGCTTGTGAAATCAGAAGTGGAACAATGCAAATGGCCGTGGGCACACCGAACGGCTAGAGGATCCAGTTGAAGGTCGAAGGCCTGGAGCTCATGGCAGCGTCTGATGAGTCTGCTTCAGAAAGCTGAAGAGTCTGTACTGGAAGTCTGAAGGAGCTGGAGCCAAAGTCCAAAGGCAATGGTGAAGACCCAACCGCCTCTGAAGAAGCAAATGGAAGATATTCTTCCTTTCCCTTTTCATTTAGTCCAGGCCACAAGACTATTGGTTGGTGCTACTCACATCCAGGTTTGTCTTCCCTGCTCAGTGTGCTGCCGCCTACATCTCAACTATCCACAGAACACCCAGAGTTGTGCTCAAACAATCCCATAGGCATTTCTTAATCCACTCCTATTGACGTATCACGATTAATGATAACACAGGTCTAGGACAAAGATGGAGGTTCGCGGGAGGAAGAAGGAGAAAAGGGCAAAGTAGCAAAAGTATGGTTATTTGACAATGTCATGATTGTTGTCATGCTTCTGTCTCTAGAAGAAATCAGCAACATGAAACTTTCTTAAACATAATTTAATACACAAAGACATCTGGAAAGGACCACAAGGGAAAGCTGTTCCTCCTTCCCCTCCTCTCAGTCTGCTCATGGCTACCCCTTGTCATCCATGCATTGTTTTACCCTTAAATCCCTTGATGACTAAGAGTTCAGAAGCTTTTGATGGGAAGAAGGTGGCTGTCCATTCCCTGGGAAGCGTAAACAGACTAAAACGGTAACCTCGATACAAGCATGCCAATTACATATCCAACCAAATTTGTTTCTACATTCTCTTTCATGCAATTAGAGAAGATAAGTATTAGGTTTAGGATTCACAGAAGGGTTCTGGGTTTTGAAATGAAATCATTTATAATTAATTGGAAATTGTCCTTTTCAAAAGTAATGCAAGTCTATTTTAAGATCTTACTAGCAGACTGGGGATATAGCTCAGTAGCACAGTGACTGCCGGGCAAGCTCAAGGTTCTATTCCCTGTACCAAAAAAAAAAAAATCTTACTTACATGCCCTGTATCAATTTGGAAACTATAATTATAAAACAAGAGATATGGACAAGACAATTAAAACATGATTTTTTTTAAAAAGGGAGGAAAAGGGGTAGGTTAATTAATATTACGAGCTATAATAGAGCAAGTTATTTCAATCACTAAATGGATTATTTTTCTTTTGCAAGTAAACCCTTCCACTGGCTTCTTCAGGTAATGTGTACCTATCAGTAAAACACAATGGTTCTGCTACTGGTTTCGGAAAATTTATTCCTGTCTGTGCAATTTTTTAAAAATTGTTCATGTGGAGGGATATAAAGACAGTTTTAGGTAGTTCAGCACATACTCAAGAAAACTATATATATTGGATCTAAATCATTGATCCATTCTGGCCTGGACTCCTTGCACATTAATCTAAAATGTTTACGTTTTGGAAAGTGGAAGATGAGGGAAGCAGCACATTAGCCATTCAAGGCTATTCAAAGACCGCGTGTGCATTGATTTGAAGAATAACTCGTAAGCATCTATTACGATGAAGACTACAGGTTGGCGGCTTGAGAATTTGTTCAGGTGCTACAGAATTCTGCTACTAGGAAACCTCATTTTGATGGCTGTTAATGACCTTGCACCCCCTGCATCCATGCCTTGTGCCATTTCCGGTCCTCTCCCCTCCACGGATCTGGACTTGGCCATGGGACTGATTTGGCATGAGGGACATTATCAAGTATGATGCAAAGGGAGCTTGGCTTCTTTGAATGCTTGCTTTGTGAGCACGCGCTCTTGAAGCCCAGGCTTCATGCTGTGAGGAGCCTCATGAAAAGCTCCAGTCAAGCTCCAGCAACTGCCGGCATCAGCTTCCCAGCCATCTTGGCTGAGCCAGCCCACCGGGAAGGAGATGCTCCAGCTGTCTTTGAGTTTAACCCACGAGACAAAGCACCCAGTGCTCCATGAAACAGAGATGAGCTGACCTTGCTGAGTCCCGTGCAAACTACAGGCTAAGGAGTAAGGCAACGCTGTGGTTTAAAGCCATCGTCTTGCATAGTTTGGTTTGGAGCTTTAGGTAACCGAAATACTGGTCTGAGCATTAGCATCAAGCACAGCTGTGATATGAACTCTGCTCTTCTAGATTAGTTTCTGCCTTTGGGGATCCTCAAGAGGAAGGAGAAACAGCTGAGGTGCCACATGCCTGTAATCCCAGGACTCTGGGAGGTTGAGGAAGGAAGATTCCAGTTTAAGCCCAGCCTGGGTAACTTAGAGACTTAACGTTTCAAAATAAAAATAAAAATGAAAAAGGGATGAGAATATAGCTCAGTTCAAAGAAGGGTCCAATCCCTAGTAGGACCAAAAAAACAATAAATAAATAAGAGTAAGGGAGCCTGCGTCTGACCTACACTGAGAGTTTGAGAAAGTTATCACGCCCTGATATTCCTACCAATGCCGTCCTTTCATAATGACAGCAAAGTTGCAATTATTCATCTAGCTCTTTCCACCGTGTCAGAGGCTATGCATGCATAGATACATAGTGTATCATTGCATTCACATGATGGGTCTGTGAGTAAAGAAACACCTCTCTACGAAGAGGAAAATGAGATTTGAAGAAAATAAGTCATTTTCCCAGATGTTCCAGTAGTAGGGTTTGATTTCAACTAATTCTCTACTAGCAATGCCAGCTTCCACCCAGCAAAGGGTTCTTGTGCACCAGGAGAAGTTGCAAACCCACTGCCACAGCCCAGTTGCAAACCTACTGCACGAGCATGTGGTGGGCATCACACCACATGCTCCATGTGTGTGTGTCTGTGTGTGTGTGTGTGTGTGTGTAGGAAAGGAAAAGGAACCGAATCTTCTCAACACCTCTACTTCACAGGGATTCTCAAACCTCGTTTAGATCCTCTCGCTGGTCAACCACCTCTGCTCCATTGGAGAGCTTGAATCAAAAATAGGGGAACCCCCACTCCATCTATTGCACCCAAAACCTCTGATGTTCTCTTGGAAGACAGACACACAGGGATAAAGAGAAAGGTGCTGTTTCCGGTTGAAGGGCAGGTCCCTGACATGAAGATAGGCCCTTGCCATGCTAGGGTAAATCACATGGCACCTCAGGACCGTGACCTGTGTTGGCAATGAAGCTTGTTAGGTCTTCTTTCTCTTTGCTCCCTAAACTCACATTCACACTCTTGGCTTTGCATGTCTTGCTAGTGTCTCTGATGGAAGGAAAAGAATTCCAAGGAGAGGCTAAGAGAAAGAGGAGCCTGGGTAGGACCGGTCTTCTAAGTCCACCACTCCATAATGGCTCTTCAACGTGACAAAACTTTGAACTGCAGAATCTCTGTACCTATTGTAGTGTATCAGGTTGTTGTTTTTTTTAATGTTAATTATAGTAATTACAAAGGGAAAAATGGGGAAACATGAGGGAAAAGAGAAGAATGCGGATGGGTTTCCTGACCAGGAATCCTGGTGTCCTTCTTTGTGGTTGCTGTCTGCTCCTGAACTTGCTGTTCCATGCAGCCCTCTTCCACCAGTGATTCCTCTGTAAATCTATCTGCCCTGCTGGGTAGAGAACTCTGGCAAAAGTGATCCCGTATCAGGGACATTTGCAGCTCCATTTTATGTAGGGCTGACACGTGCATTGTTTGAATGATTGAGCGTGAATGAGCGATTTTCTTAACTTCTTTCATTTGCTGGCATCTTGGCCTTGGGTCCAGACTCCTTGTTCTAGCTCTTCAGTTTCTGTGGGCCATAAATCATGATATGACAAGGGAACACTGAGAAAACTGCACTGTGCCAGCACATAGAATTCTAAATCCTTGAGTTCTTCCCTCCCACAAACGCTCTTCTCGAGAAATCTAAGATTTCTACAGGAACGAATCATAAAACACATAGAGAATTTGGGTCCATCTCAGTCTCCATCTCCAGTTTCCAGTGAGCAAAGCTGGCTGCCGCAGAGGGCTCTGTTCAGGCCAAAGCAACAAAACAAAACAAAACAAAATACCCCCACCTAACTCAGGCACTCTTTTTCTCTCTCTAAATCTGCAACCATGATGAGTTTAGCCCATGTGAATCCGTGAAAAATCACACCATAAACCAATCAGACTGGAAAGACAGCATTTGCCATTTTAGCTGGGCTAGTGGCTAACTTCAGAGCAGAACGTCTGCAGATCAGAGGGACTGTCGGACAGGTATATTTTCTGTGCCTGTTGTGGGGAAGAAACAAAGAAAGAAGGAAAATCTCAAGAATTGCTTAAGGACTCCAGAGAAACTCCTGCTACACAGGACCCAGGGTTTATCCTATTTTCTTTTTAGCAAGGGTGTTCAAGTTTTTGTGCACAATAAATGGCCTTGACCTTAATCTGTTAGCCTTTTATAAGCAATTATCTTTGAATGTAAAACATGGGCCTGGGAGTAGGTAAGTAATATTCACCAGAGGCCAGAATGGCTCTGAAGCCACAGAGACTGATAATCTGTTTGCCTGGAGGTCTGCTATTTTCTTTGTATCTATGACGAGTCTTGTCTGCTGTTGCCTTTTTTTCTGGCATATCTTTGATTCCCATCTATCTTGAACTTGATGGGTGATGTACATGCCCCATCTCTCGATCATAAGTTTTCAGTATCTTGGAGGAAGAGAACAATTTTGTTTCAATTCCTCCTAGGATCTTCATATGTCACCTCCTTTCCTCAACGTGTTTTCCCTGCCAGAAGGTATATATCAATCAATCGATCGATCGATCGATCAATCTGTACAATATCAAAACTCCATCCATCTCTTTACTCTCCATGATAAATATGATGTTTAGACTCAGAACAAATTGCTCTCTTGAGCCCCACCTTTCTGGGATATTTTTAAGTCATTTTAAAATACCCTTTCTCAGTTGAAAGTTTTGAAAGATTTGAGCCTTTATGGCAAGAGGCAGAGGGGCCTCTCCTTCCACCTGGCATTCATCACCACCCCAAGTTCCAGGGCAAGAAGACCTCTAAGACACTGAGGTGCAGTCCTTACTGTAGGGACCTCAATCTCCTGTCTGCAGAGCGTTGGATGACAGCTCACAAGCCTGAGCATGAGTTAATACCTCATGTTAAGCAAAGTCAAAATCCAATACATCAATCGCTTAACTAAAAGCATACTTCAAAGGCGGACACAGCCAACTGGATTGCAATCCTGAGCAAAGCCTGCTCTGGCAGGTATCTGATGGAGACACTGCTCTGTCGTGCTTGCAGAGCTCATCTCAGCAGACAGCTCGACAGTCCAGAGTCTCGATGGAGAGGGTGCTGTCACACCCAGGGGCCAGGGCTGAGCAGAGGGGAAGTAGGCCACCCACACGCAGTGCTGCTACTTCACACTTCCCTAATGCTTTGCCCAAATGGGCGCGTGGATTTTGCCTACAGCCTTCCCAGAGCTGGATCAGGACCCCCACCTTACAGGTGCAGAGATGCCCATTTTCTACTCCCATGTACTCACCCTTGCCTTCCAATTCCAGAGATCATACTTGCCCTCTAAGTCACCAGGACACTCCTCCTCTCTGAATCAAGGCCTTGTTGCCACCAACCAATTGAGACTGGGGATTGGCGGGAGTGAGAGGTAATGATATCACTGGAGCTTTTAGACTTTCTTCCTTTCAGACACCTCCAGTATTGTCTCTAGCCAGCTCGGAAGGATGTCTTCACCCTGGGCTACCAAGAAGCCCCTCCAGCAAAAGGTAAGTGAATGTTCTGAAGACCCCGGGGCCAGCCCTCGGTGGTTCTGACTCTACTTTCCAGACTTCTGTTTGAGCTATTTGATCTCATGGATGAATGGGACCCTGGAGCATGCAGAAAACATGCAAAAAACAGAATCCCCTCTCCTCTCCTAAAACACAGCAATCTGCCTCAGTCCAAAGTTTGTCACGCTGCTAAAACACAGCAACAGGAACAAGGACCAGGAGACGGGCGCCCCAAGGAAGAACATGAGCGATTACAGAAAGTTCCCAAAACGAAGTGGCACCTCCTGAGAATCGTCCTTTAAAAATATGTACCTGTCACCAGCGGCTACTCGAGTCCCCCACCCTACGCCAACTACCACGTGTGGGTCTGCTCTAACCAGGGAGGCTGCGGATACCCAATTCTGTAAAAAGCAACTTTTAAAAATAAAATTCAATTCTTGGCGTGTGTTGCAACACTTCCTCTGTTCCAAGCTTAATACTGAAGCCACCCACACCCCCACTGCCTCAGCCAAATACAGTAAGGAAGTAAGCCTTCTCCGGGCAGGCCCAGGGGAGCAGCAGCCGACAGCCAGGGCAGCTGACAATGCGGGCAGACTGAGGGGGCCTCTCTGAGGTGCCACCACGGGGTGTGCCTCTGCTGGCCTTCTCACATTGCTGCTCATCAGTACGGCATCCCTTAGGCAGCAGGGACAGAGGGCGCCCGGCACTCAGAACTTCTGACTAGGAAAGGCAGTGCCCACTTTGCCAATCTCTGTAAAGCCAAGGGTGACAACAGAGAAAAAGGCCTCTCATACAATCTTTCTATAAACCATAGTGCCTCTTTGGCTGCCCTGGACTATCTACTTCTTACATGGTTTACTAATATTTTCTACACGTAATTCTTCTCTCCTCAGCTAGATCGCAAGCTTCAGGAGGGTAGACCTCGACAGTGACTCTAAGCCATCCTTACCGGCCCCTCAAACACACCTCACGCTTTGCTTCAGAAAAAGAAACCTACATCTCAACGTTGTGCATTATTCACGACCTAGTCCTGAATCGTTTGCTCTAATCCTTCCCATTTCTTTCTCCCTGAACTAGTCCGCTGGCCTTTGACCTTTCTGTCTGTCTTCTGACAGAGTTGATCCCTAGTTCTTGTGTTTAACCTTGAACTTGGGGTCTTCTTCAGAGGAAGGTAAGAGAACAGGTTCTGAAACCAGCCTTCCTGAATCCAAATCCTGATATCGTCATTTATCAATGCATGATGCTGGGTAGGTTATTTTAATTCTCTAATCCTTAATTTTCTCAACTGGGAAGCAGCGCTCACCCCTCAAATTGTTGAGGGGATAAAATGGTGTATATGCAGAAGAATCCAAATCATATGCAGCAGCACTGAAATGCTCCATGTATGTCACCAGTCATGAGGCATTTTCCTGCCACCTCCATGGCCACGTGGACATGTTACTCAATTTTAAAGGACTTGGTGCACCTCAACCTCCAGGTCCTGCATACCTGATCCATATGCCAGGTTCACTCCAACAGAGGGAGGAGAAACCACTTATTTCTGTGACACACATTCTGTGCCTAACACAGAGGAAGGCATAATAGTAAGTGCGGAGACTTTCTCATCCACCGGTTTATTCCTATTGGTTTTAGTTTGTTTAAATGGAGCTTCACAGAGTCTTCCTTAAATACAAAGAGTTTTTCTCTCCCTTTTTAAATTGATTTTCTATCAAAGAAACATTTACCTTGCTGTTTACTACATAGTAAAACTCACGAGTAGCACACCGCGTGCCTTATCTACCTATCCCTGGTCTCCCCACTTGAGTGGTCACCAAGAGAGCATTATTCATTCAGCTCACTCACATTTATTTGCCAGGACCCTGCTTTTCAAACACTATCAAAGAACAGTAGAAAGTATGTAATTAAGTGCCGAACCAAGTACATGGTGCTAATGACACAGTAGATCTGAAGAGACATATGGGGTAGTAGGTCATCGTAATTCCCTTTTTCACTCAACAAATTTTGAGCTATGTGTCAGTCTCTGTACCTGGCTCTGAGCATATGCGGAGGACATTGTGGTCTTTTTTCCCTAAAGTCTGGTGTAATATGAGTCATGCATTTAAGAGATGGGATCATTCTGAGCTAAGCTCAGTCACCCCATTTACCTTGCTGGGGATTGATTCCTAAACGGCCACTGAGGCTGAAGAGTTGGCTGGAGGCTTTTGGAAAAGTTCTTCGTCCATCTGAAGGAACTGTCAAAAGAGACACATCTGTTTTCCACTGGTTGTTGGCCATGCGTGATGGGAAGTCCATTACTACCACTAACATCTTGCCACCACCTGGCAAATGGGAAAGCAGTAAGTGCCAAAGAAATGGGGAAACAGTTCATGCCATCCAATCAAGTCAGCTTGTTACTGTGTTCCATTTCTGATATTCCAGTTTCATAATGCAGTTTGTCTCCTTATGTTGACTTTAGCTTGAGCTTTGCATTTTCTGTTACTTGCAGCCATACGCATTCTGACTCATAGAGCATATGAAAATAAATGACATCTGGCCAGGCACGGTAGCACATGCCTGTAATCCCAGCACTCAGGAGGCTGAGGCAAGAGGATCGCCATAAGTTCAAGGCCAGCCTACAGCCATAGTGAGTTTAAGACCAGCCTGAATTACAGAGCGAGACCTTGTCTCCAAAAAAAGAGAAAGGAGATCTGAATAACACTCATGTAGTTCACCCACTCCCGCTACAAATATGGAATTATATGAAACTATAGTTTATTGGTTAAGTACAATAGAAGGATGTTCCAGGAATAAAAGTAAATCAACTAGAAGAAAGATGTGTGGGCGAAGATATGATACAGGTAGCGTCACCAGCTTCAATTAGGGCAGTCAGTGGTTGGTGACAGGACAGTGGGTAATTAGCAATAGCCTGGGAAATCATTGTGCAAATTGGCATCATTCTTATTTCTTCATTAGTTTTAGTTGTTATTCTTCACCTCCTCAGCAAGAGAAAAGAGAACACCTTCCTAGAATGAAAAGCTAAAATACTGAACATGTTCCTTCAGTTTAATTCCTCTTTCTGGTTTCAGTTTGGAAGTTTCCATTTTAAAGACTTTTTTTTTTTAACCTTTGAAGACAGGACTGACTACAGAATTACACAAAATCAACACATTGCCTACTATGCATAGGTCTTACTAATTCTATGCATAGGTCTTGCTAATTCTACCCATGCAAAGCCAGCATTTCCTGTTTGATTTGATTTCATTAGATGATTGAAACTACCCTTTCTGTTACCCTTCTCTGCAGAAAGAATTTTTTCCTTCCAGTCAGAAAAACACAGATACCCATTAGCTACACTTGTAATTGTTATTTTATGTATGTTTGGGCTTCACTGTGTGGTTACAGTGTTGGAAATTTCCAAATCGGATTTGGAAAACAATATTAAAGTCTTACAATACTTGTAGTTAGGAGCTCTGGCATGGAAATGTGTAGTAGACATTCAGATCCTCCAATTAATTTTCAGTCTTCTCTAATTCTTACAAATAAAATTGTTCCTCGCAGTATTTCTATTATGGTACTTTCCAACAAGGCTTCTCAGGAGACCACTCAGGTCTCCAGAACTGCTTAGTAGCTCCCTTTATAGTTTTTGATCTGCCAGGACATAAATTTATTTTAATTAAGAACACAGATTTTAGAATCAGACTGATTTGCATTCCGATCTTGATTGTGTACCTTACTAGCTGTGTTACTTTGGGCAAATTACTCAATCTCCCTGAGTCACCGCATAAAATATAACCGATCCTTAGATTTTGAAGATTAAATGAAATAATGCACCCAAGATAAAACGGTGCCTGGTATTTATGGTCTTTCAACAAATTTATTGGGCCGAAGACGTAAAGCAGACAAAAGTACACCCACAGAGCTTATGTAATAAATGTCCAATAAATAACAGCCATTATTATTTTTAGTAATACCAGGTCCTCCTCCACAACACATCCATTCGCAAGAGCTGGGGGAGAAAAACCAAAGAATAATCCTAAATTCCTATTTTCCTTGTACTTCCTGTCCCATATCCATGCCCCACTAAGTCCTGTTGATGCCACTGTCGTGTTTCCGGAATGCGTCTCCTCTGCTTCTCCTGCTCCAGCCACAGCCCAGGCCACAGTACATGAACATCTTACCTCCGCCTTGCCTATCCATTCTCCTTCCATCCATCCTGTGTATGCTTGTTGCTGATTCTTATACCATGAAAATTATTGATGTTATTTGCCCACCCCTCAAGTGGTGGCTCATGACATGTGAAATTAGTTCTAAACTCTTTCCATGTTTTCAGATAACCTGGACGCTGCCTCACTGTTCCAGCGTCTTGAACCTTCCTTTCCACTTCCTGCTAGATACTCTGGCCTTTCTTCTGCTCCTTGGACATTCTGAAGGTTTCTGTGCTTGTTTGCTCTGTCTTCTTCATCTTCATATAGCTGGTCCTTGATCATGATTCAGAAGTCAATGCAAATGGACTTACTAGGCTGTTTTTGACTTCCAAACAGTGCTCCACATTCTTCACAAAATAAAATGAGTTTGTCTACTTACTTACCTTTCCACGGGTTCTACTGCCCTCTGTGAGAGAAGGTGTCACGACCTCCCTGTCAGCTCTGCCTCGCTGTACTGTACCTTACAAGAGCACAAGGCTCATAGTGGGTGCAGATCGAAAGTTTGTTGAATAGTGTACTATTAAGACTCTAAATGATGCTTCAGTTTATTAACAAGTTTCCCAGATCAATTCATTTCCTTCTAGAAGACAGTTTGGGTCTTTAAGATCATGAGTTCAAAGAATAGAGACCCAAGTAAGTCAGGAGGTTCTATAGAATCAGTCAAAGCCTAAGCAAAAACTAGGGTTTCTAAGGTCCAGATAAGTGCTCTTTATAGACCCTTGCCAGAATATTACCCTTCTAGTTCCCTGTGTCTTCTGACCCTCTGGATTGGCAGGAAGAAAGTGACACAGTTTGAAATCACAGCACCCATTTTCAGGGGAATGAGCATGAGAACCACGCCACTAAAACCAGTGAAACAAAGGACAGGGTCAGAGAAAGCACAAGAGCTCAGGATCCTAGAA
>RJWT010009805.1:0-24799 GCA_004365215.1 Cuniculus paca | reverse complement strand
GGGGTGCAGTGATACTAACCTCAGGTGTTTGAAAGTTAATTGAAAACATGCACCTCTGCTGCCCTAGTGCCTGGCTGTTGTGAACATGGTGACTTCTATTCCAGGCCATGTTCTGGCTCGTCCTTGTGTTACAAATCCTCAGTTGGCCGGGCGTTGCCATATTCACTGAACACAGGTCAGTGTGAACCCTGATCGGTCCCTTGGTAGCTACTCCAGCTATACTCTTAGGTAATCCATGAATGTTGGAGATGTGTCATTAGTCATATTTTTTTCCATCACCTTCATCATGTAGCAGAGATATTTTGCCTTTCTCTTGGTCAACCGACACCCATCATGTGCCATCCCACACCTTGCCTAAATTGAACTATTTCTCCCTGGCCTCAGATTCTCTTTTTGCCTTTTTAATGATTCCTGACCCTACTTCTAAGCCTGCATAATCTCTCCTTTTTTGAACTTCTTATTTATTTCTCCTTCCTCAGTTCTGATTCTGTGTACTGCAGTTCTCTCATCTAACTCTAAATTCCCTTCTAATACAGCATTTGATCACCACCTGTTAGAAAGAAAAGCACAGTGAACAGCATCTCAGAACTCGAAAGGGTGCTTTATTTACTATCTATTTATTGCTTCTATTGTACTGTTGCTTCCTAAACGATGTATGCGGTTATATTAATCTTCAACAGTATGTCAGAATCAGCAAATTTCTACTTTTCTCTGCATATCTATGTGGATAACCACTTGGTATCCAAAGTCACAGGACAGTGCTGTGTGCTGTCATCTCGTGTACTCGTAGCGTTGAACAATTTCACTGTCTTTCTTCTTGTGCCTGAAAAACTGCAGTTTCTCGTTGTTGCAGAGCCTGCCTCTTCATGGCCTCCCGCTCTGGCCGCTGCTCTTCTGTGATGGGGCTGGACATGACAGGCTCAGGCACGTTGGGTTCCCTCCAGGGAATTGGCTGGCAGCTGAAGTCTTGCAGGAGAAATGGGTTTTGCTGCTGAGGTGAGGCCCTGCATTTGGTCACAGCAGTGACAATAGGCTCCCTTCTCAGAGAGGCAGAAGGTGGTGTTTCCTGGGCTGCAGGCTTAGATGCTGAAGACTGAGGAAATCCAGGCTGTTGAGCAGTGGTCCAGCGTGACTGACTGGCATTTTCCAGGACCGGCTGAGCTGGTTTGATAGGACCCATCCGAGAGGTGCTGCCAGCTGTGGTTTGGGATGGCTGAGCTGTGTTAGCAGCAGCAGTGTGGACAGGATAAGCTACAGTGGGTCTCCTTGAGGCTGGATTCTGTGACCTTCTAGAAACAGGTCTTGCCTGAGGCTTTTCTGGGCTGGGAAAGTGCAAAGGTATTAACTTCACCTGCCCAGGTGGTGGGAGCTCACACAGGGATGCAGGTGAATCCTCAGTTTGGGTGCTGTTGTGCTGGTTCTGCAAGTTGTCCTGAGCACTCTCAGGCCTCTTTCTCTCATGTGGGGACCCTTGCCACAGTTTGCTTGTTGGCAGTGGCTTTCGATCTTTGCTCCTGGTCGATGTTCTCAGGGCCCCATGTGAAAAGCTCCCAGTTATCTTATCAGTCTTCCTCCCTAGTGAGTGGAAAACCTTCACAGACTCCAACATTTTAAAGGCTTCTTGGTCAAGGGCAAGTTGGTATCCCTTGAACTTCATGTTAGGAGTGGTTAGCCTTTCTTCTTCCTTGAACTTGGGTCCCAACTGCTTCCTCTCTGTTTTCTTGCTTTTGGTTTCTCTCCTCCTCTTGACCCTAGCTGGCCCACAGTCCTCAGTTTGGGTGATCCTGATGGATGTTATGCTCAGGGTTTTGCTGTTCTTCAGCTCAGCTGTGTCCATGGGAGCCCTGTCGTTGACCTCTTCACCGAAAATGAGGGACCTTCGGATGAATTTTAGTCTCGAGAGCTCCAGTGATTGGCCTGGAGGCTTTGTGTTTGTTCTTCACTGGAGGCAACGAGACCTTTGTGAAGTCTGAGTTCTGCTGAACCTAATTCACCTTGGTGAATCCAGTGTGTTGGGTTTTGATGGTTGTTGGATGCTGGAACAGGTCAAGATCGTCAAACGAATTCAGTATTTGTGGAAGCTGAACATCCTCGATGAGGACTGCGACATCTGCCCAAACTGGGATAGACTCAATTCCTTGGTCGAGAGTCCCTCAGTCCTGGAAACTAGTGCAGCACTTTCCCTAGAGAGCTTCTTCAGAAAGGCTTTTCTTGGCTTGGAGGCTCAGTGGAGGCCAGAAGCTCGGGAGGGTCAGGGATCACTAGGGAGAATAGAAGGGGATCCTTGTTTCCTAGGAGGATCTGGTAGGAATCCAGAGACTTTGAAAGCTTGTTTCTCATCTCACCATGGTTCTCTGGTTGCTCCTGGTTGGTGTCCAAGGCCAAGAGGTGAGTGGAAGTCTGCAATGGGGCTCTTCTTGAAATTTCCCCAAACTTAGCTGTTGGGATCTTCTCTAGCAAGTGGGTTCTTCTGCTACTGCAGGACTCAAGGAATTCCAGAGGCCATGGCACATACAGAGCCTGGTTTGGAGCTTGCCACCTCAGGGATGTCTCTGTCTCTGGGGAAGTTTACTTCACTGGAAAGCAATCAGGGAAAACATCTATCTCTGCTGAGTGAGTTGCTCCCCCTTCACTCCAGTACAGCCCTTAGGATCTCACTAATACTCAGCAAGGCCTTTCCACCAGCTTTTCTTATGGACCATGATCAGGATCCCACTGGAGTAGCTAGGAAGTAATTGTTTGGCTTTTTCCTACTTACCACCTGATATCTTGTTTCATAGGTTTCATTTTAGGTCCCAGGATTGTTCTTATTCAAAGAAACCATGAAAGTGATTTTTAGAACAGGACACGGTTTGGGCACAGTAGTAGAGCACTGTGTACTAGGCACAAGACCCTGTTCTCCATCCCATGTGGTGCACACCATTTACAGAGAGAGAGAGGGAGAGAGAGAGAGAGAGATTGCTCCTATCGTGTTCTGTCAGTGCTCCCTACTCCCTTGCTAGTAGAATACTTCTTGCTATGGAGCAAGAGAAAAGGAAATTTCCTCATGTGAAACCTGAGCAGGATAAATTTCAAGCCTAATGCTTTGGACATGGTAATGGTTGACACATTGTACCAACTTGAGAAGTTTATATACTTAACCACATAACTCAGCAGTTCTACATCCTAGAGTACAGAGGACAAGTCCTGGGGCAGCCGTTTATACTGCAAGATGTTGTAATGGTTGATTTATTGTGTCAGCTGGAGAAGTTTAGAAATTTAACTAAGCAACTCAGCAGGAGTCCAGGGTCCTCACTTTGTAAACATCCTCAGTTTGTGCAAAAGGAGGGCACAGAGGTGATGTGAGTGATACACCCACTCTAGGTGAATAACCTACATAATACAAGGCAGGAAAAAAAAAGATTTCTTCTCCCCTTTTCTTGCTTTTGTTGCTTTTGCTGTCTTCTGCCACCTTGAACTATTGCCCTTCACCATGCCACCCTGCCTTGGAGCCAGCTAATTATGGACTGAAACCTCTACAGACTGTAAGCTAAATAAACCTTTTCTTCCTTAATTTGGTGGTGTTAGGTATTTTGTCTCAGCAACGAGAGAAAAAGAACCAAGACAGAAAACCAACACAGACAAGATATCTGAAACACTAGTTAATAAATGCTGGCAAAAGTGAAAGAAAATGTAGCGGTCCTTACTACCATAAGTTTAAAGTGTCTTCCAAAGGGCTCACAGCAATAGAAGAGTGAATAGGATTGTTTACAGGCTGTAGGTACAGGAGGACTGATCTATAAGAGCTCTGAAAAGTGTAAATATTTCAGTGAGCTCCTTAGGGGCCAGGGTGTCTTCATTGCGTTAGGTATGGCCAAAGTGTGATATGAATCTCCTTCTTACAAAGATTTTAAGTGGAGTAGCTTAGCAAAAGTAGTGGGTGAAGACTCAGGAGTGAAATTCTATGGATCTGTATATTCATTACTACCCAGCTGCAAATTCAGCCCCCTTCAAAATGCTGACCTGATTCCTTTCCCTTCTTGCTCTAGGTGCCCACTGTGGAAAGTGGGTCCCTTAGTAGTAGAAGGCAGAAGTGGAGACTGGTGTTACGACACTTGTGTGCCCAATCTTCTTTAGCACTACCACTGTTTGTGGTTGAGGGGCAGAGGCTCTGCTCCCTCTGTAGGATGTGCAGCCATAGTGATGCTTGCAGAGGCCAAGTTTCCCAGATGGCAGAGACCCAATTCATCCTGATTATTGTAGAAAACCTGGCTTCCTTGTTGGGAGGCAAGGTACCATCTGGGTCCATGTCTATAATCCTAGCAATTGGGAGCCTGAGGCAGGAGGGTTACTATGAGTTTGAGGCCAGCCTGGACTACATAGTAAATTCAAGGCCAGACTGAACTGCATAGTGAGATTCTGTCTAAAAACAAATGAAAAAATTGATTTTGGGAAGACAAACTTTCTCTAAACTTTGTATAAGTTACTAATCTACAAAATGGTCATCCAAATAAGTTCAATGACAGTTCGCCCATGAGTGAAACGGACATACTACATATGATTTGCTTAGGTGGAAATAGAAGAGGTGCTGGAAATGTAAAAAGTAAAATGAAGAACTTATATCATCACAGAATGAAAAGGCACATGCAGATGATAATGAAAAGTGAGGTACAAGCATCAAACCACAATTTGTTTATCAGTTGTCCAGCAAGCATGAAAGAATAGTGAATTTAGGAAGAAATGAAGTGCTGTAGAGGTGCAACATCAGGAAAGTGAACGTGATTTAGGCTATTGTAAGGGACTCAATAAACCAAAACCAGGCCACACTGGACAGTGATTTTTAATGCAGTTATCTGGAGTACCTTCAGGCAGAGAAAAAGTTTCAGTGAAAAATGTGTGCAATTCTGAAATGGCAATAAACATGAACGTGTTGGTAGCCATAATCTATGCATTGCAATGTCTTAGTTACTTTTCTCTCATTGCTGAAACAAAATACCTGACACCCAAAGTTAAAGGGTGGAAAGTTTTATTTAGTTCACAGTTTGTAAAGATTTCAGTCCATAATTGACTGAGTCCAAGGCACATGGAAGAGGGGCAGCAGTTCATGGTGGCAGAAGACAGCAAAAGCAACAAGAGAACAAGAAGACAAGTCTCTCTCTGATCCTTATACTGTGTGTAGACTCCCTGGCCTAGGGTGGGTGTAGCACTCACACTCTTAATCCCAGCACCTTTAATCCCAGTGCTCTTAATCCCAGCATTGCACTATGAATCAGTCACATACTCTAGATTAAGCTACCTAGAAAAAAGCTTCATTTAAAAGTGAGCAATGCTTTGGGGGGATATCTAGACACAAACCATAACCCCACCTATTTTTAAAATTTTATTTCTGTTCTTTAATAGAGATAAGGTTTCACTAACTTGCACAAGCTCAACACCACTTGTAATATAACAGAAGACACACCAGTGTATAATAAATTACAAGATTGGCTTACCATGGCTGAAGGCTTGGCAGCAGAAGCCAGAGTCTACTCTAGAAGCCTGGAGGTGAGGATGTCCAAACAGAAGGTGAAGATGAACTTCTCCGAAGAACAGAATCAGATCTGCCCTTCCTCGCTTCCCCTTTATCCCATCCAGGCAGTGAGCTGCCCTAAGGTGGGCCTTCTACAACCTAGGGTGTAGAGTTGCTGAGCTGATTTAGCTAAGCTTCTAAGCTTCTCAAATTGACATTATCAACCATTACATAGCTTTCAACTGAAAGTTTCTGAGCCCTCCAAGGTAGTGGTTCTTCTCATGCACAAGGGGTGGATCAGGTCATTTTTAAAAAGATTTATTTAGTTTACAAATCAGTGTGGAAAAAAAAAGCCAAAGATTGTTTCCCTGGCCTGACAACTTTTGAATATATATGTAGGAACAATCATGTGTGCAGCATATTTCTAAAATGTTCACACTCAAAAATTATCAAGTGCCATCTGTGCTGAAAGAAGCAACCAGTGGAACCTGACATTTCTGATAAGGCGCATTCTCCAACGGAAACCCTATGCTAACCTTGCCAAGCTGGCCTCATTTTGCACCGTGTATTCTTTCAAAGGTCACGTGAAATCTTAGGCGATCGAGGATTCCATCCAAAATATTGCTTTCCTTTCTAGAGAAAGCATCTATGTTCTCCATCTCTCTCCTTCCTGATATTTTTCTCCTCCCTACTTTTTCATGTTTTTTTCCCTCCCTCCCCACAACCTAAGCAGTTCCTGCTGGCTTCTGCTTCATGGCCTCTGCTTCTGTGTCCTTCTCCTTTAGTATCTACTTGGTTATAGCCCATTTTTCTTTTTTCTTCTTTTTTTTTTCTTTTTTGTCCCTAAACTCATTTCAGAAAGAAATCTCCATACCATATAAATAGTCCATTTTGAATAGCACCACAGTGGAAGTGGAAGTATGAGTGGAGGGAGACTTAGTAATGAAACATCTTGGCAGATAATTGCAGTTCTCTACATCATAGAAGTTGTATTTTTCATTTTCTGTTTAAACAAACACACTCAAAATGTCTTTGATTCTCTGTTCTCATTGCCTTTAATACTCCACATGAGAAAAGAAAGGGAACAGCGCACAGGAAGTCAGTAAACTTTAGGGAGCAGATAAGGCCCCACTTTTATGCATGAGTAAGGCTTCTGTCTTGGTTACTTTTCTTTCATTGCTGAGACAAAATACCTGATGCCCAAGATTAGGGAAGGAAGGGTTTATTTAGCTTACAAGTTTTAGAGGTTTCAGTCCATACTCAACTGGCTTCAAGGCAGGGTGGCATGGCTAAGGGACAACTGTTCATGGCAGCCTCAAGCAACAAGAGCAAAAAGGGCCAAAAAAAAAGGGGGGAGGGGAAGCCTGCCTCCTTCTCTCCTTTATACTGTATGCGGGTTACCCCCCCTTGGGTGGGTGCTACACTCACACCACCAATCCCAGCACTAGACAACAAACCAATCATGCTACACTGAGCCAATTCCATGACTGTATGAGGCTTTGAGGGAACGCTTAAGCCATAACACCATCGACTCACAGCTACATCTCCAATGAAGGCTCAAGCCATGAGTGAAAGTAGGTGTCCAGATCTCCAGTTCAAAACCTTTCTTCAGTTTCCCAAGATGTTTTGTCTTCTCTAGGAAATTGATTTGATGAGGAGGGATGTATAATGCCAAAGAAATTTGAACTTATCTTTCTTTAGCTGACATGGTCAGATCAGGGTAACACAGTTGCAGACACAAAGGATGAGGAGATAGTACTGAGGACATCTAAGTCACTGAAGCTGAAGTGAATAGGTATCCAGTAATGAGAGCACTGGCAAGGATCCAGGCTTTCAGACAACTTCACAGAAACCCCAAGGTTCTCCCAGGTAGTGATAAGTTTGGTAGCTGGGTTATGTCACAAAGCAAGCAGTTGAAAGATCCAAAGTAGCCAATAGGGAGATCGGATTCCCAACCAGAAGATAGGCTTGGGTAGGGAAACCACAGGAGACTCAGAACAGTACCTGAGAGTCTGAGTGAGCTCTCTTGAGTCAGACATGAGTGTTCCACTTGTTCCTGCACTCACATGCTATGGAGAGCACCTGAGTGAATTTCAAATTGTCTATAGTAAAGTTATTTTACTATATAGTATATTCCACATGATAAGGTTTAATATTCTACCTGTAATTCTGTATATGTAGAGTTAAAATCCTTTTGGAAGAGGGAAAGAGACCTTTAGGTACAACAATGACAGTTGTTCTGAAACCACTACGCTCCATGTAATTAGTGAACTTACTCCAGATTTCAAGGACCAAAGGAAAGAACTAGAGAGCTCTTTGAATAATCTTGCTGAAGAGGAGGGTGAAATCCAATGAGTGCAGCTGGTAGGGAATAATGCAGTCCAAGGCTCTTTTCTCTCAGTTTCAGTTCCTTGAACTGGGCTTGGCCACACCAAGCCCACTTGCATCTCTCTTCCAATCTCACCTTCCCTCACCCCCTTCACTGTTGAGCTTTCCCTTAGGCATACCTCAATTCTGCATTCCTATACTCACTCAGAGATGATATTTTCAGTCAATTGCCCAACACAAGTCTCTCTCTCTCTCTCTCTTTCTCTCTCTCTCTCTCTCTCTGTGTCTTTGTTCATGTTTGCAGAACACAATATTTACACTCTTTGTGTTGACCTGCTACATGTACATAGCATATCTTAATTTCTTTTCCATTGTCTTTCCTGCCATTCCCTTGCCAGTCCCTCTGTCTCTTGATCCCTTTCTTATTAGTGCATTGTTGCTCTGACAACTACACTCTGATCATGAGCACTAATCACCAAAGAAATGTAAAGAAAGCTAATGCAAACATTTCCTCCTGTGCACCTTGGTCACAATTCTTTCACCCATAATTAGGTGCCTGTGCATCCTTTATTAATGCAGAGGTCATGCAAATTGGCTCCTCTACCCATGATAGGCACTGGGAATAATATGTCTTCTTAGGTAAGTGAATCAAGTGAGTCACTTACCTTAGCCTCCTTCCCTGCATTCAGCAAGCTAGTGCAGAGCCTAGTTTTTTTCAAATTCTCAGTCTGCCTTTAATGGGTTGAAGGCCAGGCAAAACAGAAGGGAGTATATTTAGAAAAGGAAGAAGACCTTTGATGGAGTGAGGGTGCTGGAAAAAATATACTCAAAAGGATTTCTGATTTTCTGTGGGGAAGAGGTCAACACAATCTGACCTCACTATGTATCAATTCAACAGACAATTCAAGACTTTTTAGGAAGCAACATAGTCCAGAAAATGCTACAGATTATATGCCCTGGAGAAAAAATCTGAAGTATATTTTTCTCTTCCACTACCCACTGTACTTTTAAGAACATCACAGTTGGAGGACAGATTACATGTCTCTCCGTCTCTTTCTGTCCCTCTCTGTGTCAATGTCTCTGTTGGTCTCTCTGTCTCTGTCTATCTTTTTCTCTCTTATAGCAATGGGAATTGAATCCAGAGCCTCAGTCATGCTAGGTAAGGGTTACCACTGAACTATACCCCTGTCTTTCATGTTTTTCACTTTATGATTCTTTGTTTTAAAGCATCAAGAACTAACTGTCTTATTTCTGGAGGAAATTCAACAAGGGCCTGTGATAGAGACCTTGTGGTGAGTGAAACTGTCTGCCCCACATAAGGAAGGCGTGTTTGCAGCCAGTCCACCTTGTTAGAGGTTACCTTTGCTTATGATCCACTGGTCAGCCAGTCCCCTGATAGATTCTCCAGTTTTGGGGAGTCGCCTTTCTCCTGTTTTCTGTTGCAACTGTAATAAAGTGAGTCATGGTAGGGTTCCTAATGAGTGTGTGGAGCTGGCTTCAGGTGAGAAAATCTACTGGTAGAATCTTTTTTCTGGATAGTCAACATTCAAGGATGCCTACATAGATATCTCTGGGGAATGGATCTAGAAGTTGATGAAAAGGACTCCAGAGAAAGGGCTATTTGAAAGGTTCAAAGGCCTGGAAAATTCTTATTCTTTCAACACAAAGAGCATTTGCAAATGTGCATAGGTATTTAACATACCTATAAGGGAAATGACATTTCAGATGAGTGGGACAGAGTAGTCCATCAGTTGTGAAGGTATATGTGGGAGTATACATCCGTAATTTCTCTGCAAGGATGGGCCAAGTGGCCAACGTAGATGAATCCAGGAGAGCAGAAAAGAAAGTCAGGGAGTGTGAAACACACACTACCACTGAATACCCTTTGGTATCTTAGTGACTTTTCTGTTATGTGACTCTATGACTTCAGAAGCCTGAAAATGGAAGCTCAAGGTCCAGGTCCTGAATTGCTAGCTCTTAACCTGGGCAAGTTCTTGACGTCCTCCATCTCCTTACTGGTCAATGGGGTGAATAACCCAGCCTGGTGCTACATGACACAGGTGAGCTGCCAGGAAATGTCACTTATGACAGGAAACCATCCCAATGTCTACCACTTAATGGTTGGGTGGAGAAAGAAATGTGTCCTACCCATACAACGTGATATAACGCAGTCCTGAGAAGATGTGAAGGACTCTTATGCTCTCTACTTAAAATAAAAAAATGAAAATTGTTAATGTACCCCTGCTGAGGGTCCTCTGTGCTCAGCCAGTTGTCCCTACTCCATTCTTTTCCTGCTCCTTCCACCATCCCACCAACTCCCAGCCCAGCCTTCCCCCCCTAACTTTATCTTCTGTCCCTGACTGTAAAGTCTCCAAGCCTCAATAGAACAATATCTGGATGTTTCTTGCTTGACTCCTACAGGTGTCCGAATGTGTCCTTGTGAACACTTCTCTTCCAAAATGAAAACGGACACTGGAAGCCAGTTCTCATGCACTGCTTGTGATGACCAAGGGTCCCAGAAGACGGCACATCTGGACCCTGGACCTGGCTGGCACCTTGAGTTCATTCATATTCAGTTCCTTTACAAGGTTGATGTTGCCTACCTTTGACCCCTATATACTATACTGTGAAATCCAGTTTGGATGTCCATCAACAGAAACTCCCCTAATCTGTAGAGATTTCAGGGGTCAGGGAGCCAAGCCTAAGGCCTTGCACCCTATGGACATGGAGGGACTCTACCTTGTTCCTGAGCCTGGTCTCTAATGGGGTGCAGTGATACTAACCTCAAGTGTTTGAAGTTCATTTGGAGTCATGCCCCTCTGTTGCCCTAGTGTATGTTGTGGAGGTGATGATTTCTGGTCCAGCCCATGTTCTGGTTGGTCTGCATGCTGGTGACACTCACTTAAACAAGCATCACAGTATCTACTGACCCAGGATCACTGTGAACACCATCCAGTCTCCTGATAGCTTCCCCAGTGCTTGATAGTCACTTTTTCCAACTATATTCTTAATTATATTCCCAAACGCGTTAGAGATGTATCCTGAACCCAGTTTCTAAAGTGCCTGCCAGCTTGATCATGAGCAGAAGGCCATTGTCAATTAGATATTTTGCCTTTCCTCTGCTCATCCCACACAGATCTTGTGAAATCTTGAATCTTGTCCTAATTTTAGTTTCATCCTCACCCTAGACTGTCTTCTGCCATTTACCCCTTCCTAGCCCTGCTTCTACGTCCTTCCAATCTCTCTTCTGTGGCCTTGCTAAATTCAAATCTTATTTATTACTCCTTCCTCAGTTCTCATCCTGTGTGCCCATGTTCTGTGATCCAACTCTAAGTTCCTTTTTTCTGAGGCAGCGTTTGATCCCCACCTTTATGAAAGAACCGATAGTGAACAGCATCTCAGAACTCGAATGAGTGCTTTATTTATTATGTATCATCACTTCTACTATACTCCTCCCTTGAACAGTATGTGTTTATGTTAACCTTCAGTAGTACATCAGAATCAGTAAATGTCTATTTATCTCTCTACATATCTATGAGGATAACCACTTGGTAGCCAAGGTGTTCAGACAGCGCTGCTGGCTCTCATCTTGGGTACCCATAGTACTGAGCAACTTCCCTGTCCATTTCCCTCTGCCTGAAAAACTGCAGTTTCCCTAAGGAAGTGCATTTGGCTGCCACCTCCCGCTCTTGCTGAGCCTGCTTCTTCATGGCCTCCCTCTCTGGCCGCTGTTCTTCTGTGATGGGGCTGGACATGACAGGCTCAGGCACGTTGGGCTCCCTCCAGGGAATCGGTTGGCAGCTGAAGTCTTGCAGGAGAAATGGGTTTTGCTGCTGAGGTGAGGCCCTGCATTTGGTCACAGCAGTGACAATAGGCTCCCTTCTCAGAGAGGCAGAAGGTGGTGTTTCCTGGGCTGCAGGCTTAGATGCTGAAGACTGAGGAAGTCCAGGTTGTTTTAAAGTGGTCCAGTGTGGCTGATGGGCATTTTCCAGGACCGGCTGAGCTGCTTTGATAGGACCCATCCGAGAGGTGCTGCCAGCTGCGGTTCGGGATGGCTGCGCTGTGTTAGCAGCAGCAATGTGGACAGGATAAGCTACAGTGGGTCTCCTTGAGGCTGGATTCTGTGACCTTCTAGAAACAGGTCTTGCCTGAGGCTTTTCTGGGCTGGGAAAGTGCAAAGGTATTAACTTCACCTGCCCAGGTGGTGGGAGCTCACACAGGGATGCAGGTGAATCCTCTGCTTGGGTGCTACTCTGTGGGTTCTGGAAGTGGTCCCTAGCACTCTCAGGCCCCTTCCCCTCATGTGGGGCCTCCTGCCATGGTTTGGTTGTTGGTGATTTCTTGGAGTCTTTGGTGGAGCTCAGTGTTCCCTGCGCCCAGGAGGGAAAGGTTCCTCCTGTCTTGTCTGTCTTCCGCCCCAATGGATATAGAACCTGCACAGACTCCAGCATATGCATACCTAGGCAGGTTCGAGGCATTTTAAAGGCCTCTTGACCAAGTGCAGGTCGGTGTCTCTTGTGCTTGGAGTTGGGAATGTTTGGCTTTTCTTCTTCCTTAAGTTTGGAGTCCAACTGCCTCCTCTCTGGCATTTTGTTGCTTTTGTTTTCTCTGATTGTCTTGGTCCTAGTTTTCCCACATCCCTTAGCTTGACTGGTCCTGCTGGATGCTACACTCAGGAGTTTGCTGTTCCTCAGCTCAGCTGTGTCCATGGAAGCCCTATCACTGGCTTCTCCACTGAAAATGAGCTCTTCTCCCTTTAACAGGCTCTCAGGAGCCTTCAGTTGGACTTTATCCTCAAGAGCTTCAGTGATTGGCCAGGAGGTTTTATGTTTGTTCTTCCTCATCTGAGGTGAAGGATGCTTCGGGATTCCTGAGTTCTCTAGCATGTGTTTCACCTTGCTTACTCCAGTTTCTTGGGCTTCCATGACTATAGAATGGCTGCACTGGTCAAGATCCTCCCAGGACTGGACTATGTGAGGAAGATTAATGTCCTCCACCAGGACTGCAACATCTGCCCACCCTGGACTACACTCACTTTCCTTGTCAAGATTGCCTCGGTCCTGGTGGCTCAGGTGGCACTTTCCCCAGAGTGCATTCTCAGAATCAGGCTTTTCTTGGTTTGGAGGCTGAACAGAGGGCATCCGTTTAAGAGAGTCCTGGATCGCTAATGTGAATATAGGCAGATCTTGATTGCCTACCAAAATCTGGTGGGCGTCTAGAAGCCTTGAAATCTTGCTTCTCTCTTCATCCTGGTTCTTCTTCTCTGGCTGTTCCTGGCTTGTATCCAAGGTGAAGAGTTAAGTGGAAGTCTGCAATGGAGCTCTCTTTGAAATGTCTCCAACCTCAGTTGAAGTGCTCCTCTCAAGCAAAGGAACACTTCTCCTACTGCAGGACTCGAGGAATTTCAGAAGCCCTGCCACATCTGGTGCCTGGCTTGGGACTTGCCAGTGCAGGGGATGTATGTATCTCTGGGGAGGTTTTATTCACTGAAAAAGAACCAACAAAAATATCAGTCCTTGCTGAGTGAGTTGCTCCCCCTTCACTCTAGCTCAGTACTCAGAAACCAACCAACAGAACCTTTCCATCAGCTTTTCTTAATGATCATAGACAGGACCTTATTTCAGGAGCTAGCAGGTAATTGTCTTGCTTTTTTCTGCTTATTGCCTGATGTCTTTATTTCATGGCTTTCATTTTAGGTCCTGGAATTGTTCTTAGTCAAAGGAAACTAAAAGTGATTTTTAGAATAAGACATGGTTTGGACACAGTGGTAGAGCACTGTGTACTATGCCCAAGGCCCTGTTCTCTATCCCATGTACACAAACACATATTGATGCAGGCACACACACACACAAACACACACGAGTGTGCAAGTACCCATACATGTACACTCTCACAGACAACAGTTCTTCAAGTGTAGAGTCCTTCTATTGGTTCCACTCTGTGTGGTCTACTCTCTAGCTGATCCAAGAATGCTTCTTGCCATGAATTAGGAGATACAGGTGGTCTTCCTCATGTAAAATGCAGCAGGATAGATATTGAACCATGTGCTTTGGATAGAATCTCTGAAACCCTGGTAAACATGAAGGAAAATGACACTATCCTTACCACCATATGTTTTTAAGTGTCCTCTAAAGGGACCACAGGAATAGAAGAGTGAAGGAAATTGCTTTTGGAGGAAAGGTAAATGGGGAACTCATCCACAAGAGCTCTGAGAGGTGTGGTCTGCCTCAGCGGGCTCTTGGGGGGTCTCAGTGCAGCAGGCATGGCCATTATGGTGTTGTATGTTCCCTATCTATTGAAACTGGAAGTAGAGTGACCTGAACCAAGGTAGTTGGTAAAGTCTCAGAACTGAAATTCTGCCTATTGCAGCATTCATCAGTACCCAGATGAAGAGTCGACCCTCCTTCATAATGATAACCTTATTCCTTTCCCTTCTTGCTCTTGGTACCCACCTCAGAAACTCATTGGTTGCCATGTTTGCTTGAGCAGTTTCTGACTAGTTGATGGCGGAAGTGGAGACATGTTATGATATTTGTCAGCTGAACTTCCTTTAGCACCATCACTATTTCTTGTTGAGGGGCATGGCCCCTGCTCCCTATGCAGGCTGCACAGCCGTAGGGTTGCATGCAGGGGTCAAGCTTTCCAGACAGCAAGGGCTCCCTGCACCCAATTTGTAATAATAACTGTGCCCCTTATTTGCAATATGTGGTGGTGGTGCCCCCTGAACCAGGCTGGTGAAAGGTGATGGAGATACCAGGATAATAGCATTGAGATGGGCTATCATGGTGTAGAAGCAACTGCTGTGTCCTGGTCAGTGACAGTCACTGTGAAGGCCTCAAGGGTTGGATAGTTGTTTTCAGAGCTACCCTGAGATCCCACTGCCAAATACCTGGAAAGGAGGGCACTGAAGTGGACATCTGGCCCTGGCCAGTGGCCCCCAAACCTATTTGTGCTACAGTGTTGGTACAGGTAGGCTCTCGCTGTGACTGTCAGGAAGTAGGTGGCAGAGGCTGAGGGCAGGAGCCACAATGAACTGAGAACTGGAGCCCATGGTCTGGAAGAACTGGAGGCACTTTCTGTTTAGGAAGTGGCTTGGCTCAGCAGAAAAAGTGAGAGCTGCAGAGGACTGGAACTTCCAAAAATGACAGACTCAGAACATTTTCAGTAGGAAGGTAGAGGGCCATAAAACATGGGTGTGAAAAGCCAGGTGTGGTGGCACATGCCTGTAATCCCAACATTTTGGAGATTGAGGCAGAAGAATTGCCACAAGGTCAAAGCCAGCCTAAGCTACATAATGAGACTCTGTCTCAAACAAACACACAACAACAACAACAACAAAAACATGGATGAGACTGACAAATTCTTGCTCTATTTTACCAGCAATATCTATCATCTATCCTAAGATTCTTATAATCAAGATGTTTGTGATACCAGTAGTCAGTGAGATGCCAGCAAACACTTTCAGGTGGGCTTTTAGTGCTAGAGTGGTTGAGGACTCTTTCCATGAACTGCCTATCTCCCACCTCCTCGCCAAATACCCAAGGGGTCTCATTCATGCATGCAGCCTTCTTCTCTCTTCCCTGAACTGCCCTTGAGCCTGCACTCACACTGACTCATGACCCTGAGTGGTGGATTCAAAACCTTTTAGACTCAGGAGATCCTTAGAGAAATTATAACCTTGTCAGTTATAAACAAAGACACTGACATGACAGAGGCCCCATAGACTTGTTCAAGTTATCCCAAGGTTTACTCTTGGGAGCAGATTATAGAGCCTGACTCCCCTGTCAGGGTTTAGTGCGTTGAGCACAGGCCAGAAAGGAGGAGGAAAGAATCTCTTTACCTAGGTGTTTCTCTTACTCACTTGCTAGGAGACGGTACAGCTCTTGTTGTGGTTATCTTCGGTATCTCATTTTGCAGGTGCAGGGCCCGCCCTTTCTCCCAGGGCTTATTTATAACCCAGGGTGGCTGTTAAATTGCAAGGGTCTTTCTTTCCCTTCTTCAAGCCTAGCTTCTGATCCTAAGTCACTGTGACTACCTGAGGGTTGGTTTCTCAAGAAGTGTCTTAGGAAAGAAAAATGTCCTTTAAAGTTTCTGACCTACAAGTTACTCATCCACAAAGTGGTCGGCCAAATAAGCACAGTGGCAGTTCACACACGAGTGAAAGAGACATATTACACAAGATTTGCATAGATGGAAATAGAAGAGCTGCTGGAAATGTAGAATGTAAAATGAGGAACTATAGCATCACAGAATGAAAAGGCACAGGTGGATATTAACGAAAATTGAAATTAAGCATCAAACGATAGTTCACTTACTGTTTGTCTAGCAAGCATGAAAGCATAGTGAGTTTAAGAAGAAATGAAGTGCTGTAAAGGTGCAACATCAGGAAAATGAACTGGATTGACTCTATTGTAGGGAACTCGGTAACCAAAAACAGGCCACACTGGACAGTGATTTTGAATGCAGTTCTCCCAAATACATGTAGGCAGAGAAAAGATGTCAGGGTAAGCTGTGTAAAAAGCCTGAAATGGCAATGTTAACATGTTGGTAGCCATAATTTATGTATTGTAATAAAACTTGGTATTGAGCATGGACATGGTGATGTGTGTATATAGTTCCAGCACTCGGGAGGCTGAGACAGGATCATTCCTTCAGCCCAGAATTTGTCAAACTAGACAAACTAGTGACAGCCCATCTCAAAGAGAAACAAAAACAAAACAAAAATGAAAGAAGAGAAAAACAACTGTACAGCTCAGTGTGCAAAACAAGGGTAAAGGAATTCAGTTATTGTGCTCATTCACCTTTGTTTTGAATATCATCACCCACCAAGGAATAAATGTTCATCCTTCAAGACAGATTTTACACTTGATATCATCACATACTAAGCGGGAGAAGAAACACTGAAGAAAGACTGTGAAAGTTTTCATTTCTCCTCCCAACCTAGCAAATAATCATTCGAAACATTTGGGAATATATGTCACTGCTAAAGCCTACCAAATCCATCACTGTTAGAACATAACGAAAATGGTAATTTTTTTTCCTTGCTGCTTGGTATTTTTTTTACTTTCCTATATGTTACTCAGTTAGTGCTATAGTTAGTTATTTTTATTCCTTCTTTTTTTTCAATTTGTTGGTTTGTCTGTCTTTGCAGTATTGGCTAACGAAGCCCGCAGCACTGTACAACTGGCCTAAATCCCCAGTTCCTTGTTGTTTATTTTCTCTCTCTGTGTGTGTGTGTGTGTGTGTGTGTGTGTGTGTGTGTGTGTGTGTGTGTGTGTTAGGTTAAGCTTACATAGAGCCTCACTATTTAGCCAGGCTGGCCTTCAACTTCGGACCCTCCTTCCTCAGTCTCCCAGGTAACTTTGAGCACAGGGGCTAGAACAATCCTTTTAACTACAGAAAATCTCACAGGAGCTCACAAATTTGTTTTAGATAAATGTGGTATGAGAGATGTGAAGCCTGACATTGTATTTTTATATGTGGGCAAGCATTTCTTTTGATTCTTGGTGTCAAAACAGTTCATGACTATAGATACATACATATATATGTATATGTATATGTATATATATATATATATGTATATGAAGATGCTGATAACAAATACCAAATGCACCGTCTGTTTTATGAAGAATAGGGTCATAAAGATGAAAAACAGCTTTTGCCTGAAACTTACTGAGCACTCACAGGCAGTGGTTCTTCTGATGCACGAGGAAATACATCATTTTAAAAACTTGCTTAGTTTAAAAATCAATGTAAAATACAGTGCTGAAAATTGTTTCCCTGGCCCTCTGGGTGATGACGTTTTTAGCATGGACATAGAAAGAATCTTGTGTGAAATATCCAAAATGTTCCCCTTCAAGAACTATCAAGTGGCAATCCTGTTGAAAGAAGTTATAGGAATAGAACAACTAAAGAATGTGACATTTATGACAAGGTGCTTTCTCCAAGGGAAATCCTACAGTAGTTTCCTTATTAGACCATTAAATAATTGCCATACCTGCTTTGTTTTGCTCTTGTCTGAGATTTTGCTGTGTGTGTTATTTCTGTGGTCACTTCATGTCTTTTACCATCATCAAGGTTCCCTCCCAACCTATCACTTTCTTTTCTGGAGAACATCTCCCTGACCTCAACCACTTTCCTTTTTCTTATTTTCTCATTCCTCATTTTGTATATTTTCTTCTTCTCTGTCTCCCGCTGATTCAGGCAGTTTCTTTTGAGCTGGTCTTCATGGAAACCCTCCCAACTGTTCATCTCTTTGAGTATCTTGCTTGGGTAGAGCTCAGACCGTGGCCCTGGCATCCCCCTGTCTGTATTTTCACAAAGTTCAGACAGAAATCTCTGTAACATGTGAATAGTCCACTTTGAAGGGCACCACAGTGGAAGTGGAAATACTATAGTAGGAAGACTGTCGGTGATGAAACATCTTGGTATAGCATTGCTGTTTTCTACCTCACCTAGGTTATTTCTCTCATTTCTGCTGAAACAAACACACTTAAGAAATCCCACTTAAGAAATCTATTTCTAGAAATAGATTCTCTATTCCCATGGACTTTAACAGTAGTGTTAGAATAGAAAGGGAAAGGGCACAGGCAATCATTCAATCTCAAGGAATAGATGAGGAAACATTTTTGTGAGAGAGTAAACCATCTATTCAAAGTCATTTCCCTGTTAAAGGTTCAAGCCATGAGTGAAAGTAAATCTAAAGATTTCCAGTTCAAGACTGTATGCAGTTCCAGGACTCAGGAGGCTGAGGCAAGTATTCGGTCTCTACTAGGAAACTGATTTGGGAGGGGAGGGAATATGTAACATCAAAGACCTTTGAATGTATCTGTTCTTACCTGACATATTCAGAGAAGAAGCTACAGTAATTGCAGATGCCAAGAATGAAGAGACATTCCTGGAGGATGCCTGACTGACTGAGGCCAAAGTGAACAAGTGTCCAGAAGGAAGAACACTGGTTGTTGTTCACTAGCAATGATACAGGCTTCACTTCAGACAACTCCACAGAAGCCCCAAAATTCTCCCAAGTAGTGGTAGGTTTGGTGGTTGGATGACATCACAAAGCAGGCAGTTGAAAGAGCTGAGATAGCCAATAGGAAGGTAAGATTCATGACTAGAAGATGGGATTGGGTGCAGAGGCCACAGGATGCTTACAATACTGTAGTACCTAAAAGGTTCAGGGAGCTCTGTGGTGGTGACGTCTCGTGAGATAGACATGAATATCCCACTTACCCCAGCATACTTATCTTATAGAGAACACCAAACTGTTTCTTTTAAATTGTCTTTAGTAAAATTATTTTATTATGTACATTATATTTCACACAACAGTGACTAATATTCTCCCAATAACTGTGTAGTGTTAAATCCTTCAGGAAGAGGCAAAGAGACCTCTGTTTAGAACAAGTGGTTCTGAAACCATCTTGGGCCATGTGATTACTGAACTTACTGCAGCTTGCATAGACCAGACAAAGGGACGAGAGCACTCTTTGAGTAACCTGGTTGGAGATGAGGGTGAAGTCCACCGAGTACATCTTGTAGGGAATGACGTGGTCCAAGGCTCTTTACCTTGAGCTGGGCTGGGCTACACCAGATAGACTTGCATCTCTGTCCTGCTCTCAGTCCCTCATCTCCTTCACTGTAGAGCTTGTTCCTTGCAGAAGTCTTGATTTTTCTTTCCTACACTCAGAGATGTTATTTCTTGTTAGCTGCCCAAAGTCAGGGTATGTGAATATGTATGTATGTATGCATGTATGTATGTATGTATTTATGTATGTATGTTGTGAGAGTTAACTGATTGTGTCCACCTGAATAAGAAACACCCAACTAAATTGGATCAGCATAGTTTTGTTGTGGCTGAAGGGATTTACTGAAGGAAGATCTACCCTGGGTCAGCTTGTGGCCTGAATGGAATAAAAGAGAAACAAAGAAGGAAAACTTGTCTCTGTGTCTTCAGAGGGGCTAAAGACTTCACCTTCACCTTGGACTCATCTCCTGGGTTTCAGTGAAGACCCTTCAGCCTCCAGATACAGACTTGCACAGGATTCAACAGTGAGTTGAGACCTTCACCCTCTGACTGTATTCTTTGTATCTCCAGTGCACAGGCAGCTCTTTTGCACTCTTCCATACCTGACTCTGCAGGTGGTTATTGTAAACCTACCTTGTAAATCCTTACATATTTATTTATCTTGCATAAAATGTTTCTCTAGTGAGTACTAATTTATTTGTATTTTATTAGTACATGTTTGCAGTGTATAATGTTTGCATCCCCAATGAGCAGTTGGTACATGTGCAGAGCACATATTCATTCTTTTCTTTATCCTCTTCCCTCCCCTATTTCCCCTATCCTCCCCTCTCTTATTCCTTCCCCGTTAGTGTCCCAGTTCCTTCTTTACTGAACTCTCAGTACTCATTCCATTCTTGGCTGTCTTTGACCTAATGTACTTCCCATCATACTTATTGGCCAATGAAAATACATCCACACTCTTTTTTCCTATCAAGATCAGCATCTCATCCCACCCCAGGTATGAGAATCATCTTCTTCACTTGTCTGCTATGTGGGATGAGAGTCAGTGGCATGACTCCTACTAGGTATCCAACAGATACTGTCTTGGTTACTTTTCTCTCATTGCTGAGACAAAATACCCAATGCCCAAAGTTCAGGAAAGAAAGATTTATTTAGCTCACAGTCTGTGGAGGTTTCAGTCCATAACTGACTGGTTTCAAGACAGGGTTGTGTGGCAAAGGAGTCCCCATACAAATGAAAAGTTAAACATTTCCAACATTCAATGGCACAAGATAAACATTACCATTCCAAAAGATACAAACATGGATACAAAGAATTGGGGAAAAAACAAGTCCAAAATCCAACAGGGCAAATATTAAGTACTGTAGTTTCATGTTCATCATCCAATGCAACCTGTGGCAAGTTATAAGCTCCAAAAGACTTGAGTGGCTCCACCTATATGGAGTTTCTAGTAGTTTTAGCCCATATGGCTTCTTTCTTGGGCTGTCTTTGCTCCCTTCTTGCAGGTTTCCTCAGATGATCACTGTTTCTGGCTTTTCTAAACTTCTGGGGTCTCCACTGCACCTTTGGCTTCTCCATCACAGCTTCACACATTGCCCTCTCAGGGGCATAGTGCCTGGCCTCCCAAGCCTTCTTTTGAAATCTGGATGGAAGTCTTTTTAGTCTCAGAACTCTTGCTTTCCACATACACCTAAAAATAGTGCCATGTGGATGATGCCAATGTCTGCTGCCAGGTGGAGCAATATCCAGGCTTTTCTCTCTCTTGATTGTAGGGGTTGAGTCCCTTAATTGATGAGCACTCTGAATTCAATTCTGAGGAACAAACTTTCTATTCTGTCACCATTCTGAAACACGGCTCTGTGGCTTTCTCCTCAAAGCCGTCTCACTTTTGCAGTTTTGAAGCTGCAAAAGGTGGAGTCCTGTTGCTTCTTGTGATGCCCTCAGGCCTTCTTTCCTATTCTTTGGTTCCTTATCGGCAGTCAAGAGCTCCTCTGCTCTATGTTTGCAGTCACAACTTTACTGGAGCTTCCATTCTGACCAAACTCACAGCATTTTAAATCATTCTGCTGGGCTCGTTTCTCTTGATTCTCAGCATCAATCTGGCTAAAAACTTCCAATAACAATCATGCCAACACCTCAACCTTCAACTGCCTTGAAGTGTTTTCTGCCAGTTTAATTAGTCTACCACCCTGAATTTTAGTTTTAGGCAAAGTCTCTGGACATAAGAAAATGCAGAAAAATTTTCTGCCAATCCATAGCACACATCATCTGGACTGCAACAACCAGTGCAGTCCTTCTTTCCAGCAGCAATCTCCCAAGCCTGGACTTTATTGGCAGAATTTCTAACAGTCTTCTGTTCTTCTGAGCTCTGACCAGAATCTTTCCTACATAACAGCCTAAGGCATTCCAACTCTACTCTCTCAGGTGACATTTCCAAACCTTTTCAAAGTCTTCCTTCAAGCTATTCCCAAAGGCTCTTAAACCACATGGTCAGGTATAGTCACCAAAATGGTCCCACTCCTCTGCTACCAAATTCTGTCTTGGTTACTTTTGTCTCATTGCTGAGATAAAATACCTCATGCCCAAAATTTAGGAAAGAAAGATTTATTTAGCTCACAGTTTGTGGAGGTTTCAGTCCATAATCAGTTGGCTCCAAGGCAGGGTGGCATGGCAGAGGAGTACCAGTTCATGGCAGCCGGAAGACAGAAAAAGCAGCAAGAGTAGAAAGAGAGGAGCAAGACAGCAAACCCTTTTCCCTCCCTTATATTATATGCAGGTTACCTGTCCCAGGGCGAGCATAGCACTCACACCCATAATTCCATAATAACTCTGAGTAGACATTTGCTATTATTAGTTTAATTCAAGGTGACTTCAGAGCCATTCACCAACCAAGAATAAACAGGAATGCATGGCTATTACTTTACCAGCAACCACTGTAAATGAACCAGGGGTTTCAGAATCTGAAGACATGTCTCTAGTCTCAGTTCACCATACTTCTAGCAGTTTGAAATTGAAATGTCACCTGGCCTGTCTGAATCTCTCTTTCCTTCTCTGATAAACAGTAATAATGTTTGGGAAACCAATGAGATCGTCTGTGTAGAAACATCCCTCAAACTGTAAATGACCATAAGTGAGCATCTGTCCTTGTGCTGGGCATGTTGATATCAAGGAACAGACAGGCTGCAACCACCTTCCCACTCACACACTCACAGGGCTGTAGGCACTGGGCATGTCCTGTGAGTTTCTGCAGCAGATGAGCTCAACAGCAGACTTTCTGGAAGTGGTACACATGTTTTATCAACTTCCTCCTGGGGTCCAAGGGAGCCTGGTGAGAGAGGGTTCTTGGGCATGAGTGGGAGCAGGGAGGCCAGGACCCTGGGTACAGAATCCTACCCACCTAGTCAGCTCTGTCCTGACCTGATTTCCCACTCTGTCCTACAGAGATCCTGTACCCGGGCAGAACTACAGTGAAGGATGACAATGCCACAGCCAGAACTGACCACCCTGGGGCCATTACTAAGTGGACTTGACACCAAACTACTCCTGGATTTACTATAAATGCTATACCTGGAGATACTGGATCTTCACTAAGCTCAACTGCCCTTAGGAAATACCCTAGCAGAGGTAATTCTCTGTCTGGTGGTTCCTAGACATCATTCATAGTCCAAAGCAGGGGCTTCTATTCAAGTGACCCCACCATTGGACAGCCGAGGGTGGTGACACTGCTGTCTCCTGCCAAGTAATCTTAATACAACCCAGGCCACATTCATGGAGTATGAAATAGAGGAGGTAATGGTCCAGTTCTGCCCTAGAGAATTGTAGTCTGCTTAAAGCGCTGTGTTCAGTAGAGTGGATAGAGAGAAAATGATGAAATATTTGATAAATGCATTCAAATCCCTGAGGGGCTATTAAGTAGAAATTATAAATGGTTCCATGGGATAAGACTAGGATTAATAAGTTAAAATCAGATTTTTGCATGATATAAGGAAAATAGAGGTAGTGAGTTCATGATGATTGGAGCTTTCCTAGCCTAAACTGGATCCCACAAACCTGAAATGATGTAGAGTAGATTCAAGTATGGACTAGGGAGAGAAAATATCTAAGACGTCTTCATCCCAGAGAGTCTAGGAGTTTACGGTGTCTCACTCATGTGCTTCTTTTTTCACTTTCACCCCACTCTACCCCATTGCATTTTAGCCACAAGTCAGAGTTGGCCAAGGCTGGGATTGCAGTCTTCTGGGGGATTTGGAGTTGGTAAAAGCAGTTCACTCCATCCTTACATTTTTATAGGCCTTTACACAGTTTTTGTCTCTTGTACATTGTGACTTAATTCCAGAATTGACAACCCTGCATAGATTGCATGATGTCACCTCAGATTTGTGGATCGAAGCCCTTTTTTTTCCTAATGTCATTCAAATCCATTTAAATATCCTAGTTCTCTGAGATAATTTGGAGAAATCCAATGGCCTAGATGAAGCAAAAGATCCTAGACCATGAGTCAGAAAACCCAAATTCTTCATTTGTGAAAGAGGGATAAGAAAAATTTTAAGGGTACTTAGTATTATCTGGAGCTTGTTAGTCCATTAGATCAGGATTGCTTCTTACTTTTTTTCAGAATACTAGAAATATGTCACTCATTGTTCTTTCCCTTTGAGCAAGTGGTGATAAGTAGTTCAGGGCTGCTTAATATCAGTTCCAGTCCAGGGTTACAGCACTTGGCCTTGTGTTACATCTTGTCTGGGGAATGTGAGGTTCTGAGGTCCATTCTCGACTTGGCTGAGTTGTGACTGAGTGTCCCTACTGTCCAATTACTCTAACAGGATCCCATTGATGGACAGATTGTCCAATAAATCCATTATGTTGGTGGAAGAGCTGGTACAAGGAACTCCAGAGCAGCTGCTGGCACTGACCCCATTCCACCAGGAAGCACTGGCAGAGAGGGCACTAGAGAACCTGGTAAGAGTCCACCCTACCAGACTCACATCTGCTGCCCTTGGCAGTGCATGCCCCTCCAACAGTGATCTTTGCTCATTTTCGAGGCCCAAGCCTCTTGTTGCTGACAAACAAGTTCCTATCTATAAAGGTCTCTAACCTCTAGATCTGTCTCTGGATTCTGTTCCTTGAGAACATGCTCTATTATTCTTTTTTTTTTTTTTTGCGGCAACAGGGGTTGAACTCATGACCTTGCGCTTGCCAGGCAGGCGCTTAGACCGCTGAGATAAATCCCCAGCCCTGGTGGTTTTTGAGACAGGGTCTCAGTATGCTGTTCAGGCTGGCCTTGAGCTTGCTTTGTAGCCCAGGCTGGTCTCGAACTCACAACGATCCACCTGTCTCAGCCCCCCGAGTGCTGGGATTACAGGCATGAGCCACCATGCCTGGCTCTGCTCTATTATTCTTGTCCAGACCACTTAGGGTCCAAAAAATCCATTGGATCCTACCTCTTAGCCTTTCTGCCTTGC
>RJWT010009804.1:14017-24900 GCA_004365215.1 Cuniculus paca | reverse complement strand
ATTTCCACAGTGGTTGCACCAGTCTACACTCCCACCATCAGTGGAGAAGAGTTCCTTTTCCCCACAGCCTCTCTAGCATTTCTCATTGGTTGTTTTCCTGATGCTGGCTGTTCTTTCTGGAGTTAGATGGAATCTCAGGGTTGTTTTAATTTGCATTTCTAAGAACAGTGGTTAGATGCCATGAAGGAGGTGGCCATGTTTTAACCATATGCCTGTTGTCAGGCCCAAGGGCCTCTTTCATCCTTGTCAAGGGGAATGCTAACCTTCTCTTCTTTCATACAACACTGGAATACTCCTTTAAAGAAGAAAGGTCCTTGCTGTGAGTATAACTGGTGATGTAATTTAGAAGCTTTTGAATGGGTTAGTGGGAGGAACTTGGAAATGTTTGGAGAAGAGGGTAAGAGAAAGCTTAGAATGTTATAAGTGGAGTTTAATGAGTGTTTCAGTTGGGATGTCAGTAGATCAAAATAGTGATAGGAATGTGGAAAATAAAGACTGTGATCACTAGGTTTTGGATGCTGATAAGGAGTCTACTGGGAGTTGGATTAGAGGCCATTCTCGTTACATTCTGGTGAATTACTTGTTTGTTTTTTGTCCTATTCCTGAGATTTTGTGGGAGGCTCAATTTAAAGGTGATGGGTAAATAAATATGGAGTAGAAATTTCAAGACAGCCCAGGATTAATGAGATTTAGGGCTGTTTTTAGCTAGGTTTAGAGTAAAAATCAGGAAAAAATGTAGAGTGGAAAGATTTGAAAGCTTCCACTTTTGTCAGAAAAGGTGGGTGTTTAAAGTTGTAACTGAGGACGGAGCAGGTGTTACAGAGACTACTACTATTACGAAGAAATTCAGTATTTTCACTCAGACAATGGAAGGTTGCCTTGAGGGGCTCTGGGAACTTGCAAGACCTTCTTGATCCACAGGCTCAATTACGTAAAAGGACAAATTCATTTAAAAGACTTGGCTTTGAAAAAAAGTTCCTGGGACCCTCTGCTCCCATAAGTGGCCTAAGAAATTGTTTCTCTGGCATTTGTTTCTACCTACAAAGCCATCCAGACACTCAGAGAGTACTACAGCTCTGGTCCTACAACTACACCTCCAATCAGTAGCAGACCTTGTCCTCCATATGATGCAAATGTCTAGGCATGGTTAAATCATGAGCTATGGGGTCGTGGAGGCTTCCACTTATATTGCAAAGGAAAGTCTGGAAGACAGGAGAGTGTATACCAGAGTTGCAGTCCCTAAAAGCAGTCCCTGAAAGGGTATATGAAGCTGAGGGTAAAGCAGAAGCTGCAGTAGAGATCCCAGGATGTTACAGACACTAAGAATGTCAAATGTTGGCCCAAGGAACTCAGAGAAGGTAAGTTAGCCAGTGTGCATGCACACTGGCGGTGAGAGGGGAGGTATCATGTGGACTTCAGACAGCAACCATAGACAGGGCTACTTAAACCACTGGGAACCCACTGGTCACTACTCGTATGGGAATGGTGCTTTAGTATTTAATATTTGCCCCATTAAGATTTTTCTTGCTTGCTTCACTTCCTCCTTGATATTTCTAATCCTCTCTTTTGGAATGGAAATATTTACCCAGAACAAATGGGTAAGTACCAACCTTGGAAGTAGGTAATTAGTTACATAATTTATACAGGTGTTCCCAGATAAGAGTTACCTTGAATTTCAGAGACTTACAACGTGGACTTTTGCCCAGTTTCCAAACTGTTAAAATTATAGGAAACTTTTTTTTTATTTTAAAGAGATTAGAACAAAACAAAACAGAACAAAACAAAGCAAAAGAAAACAGAATAGAGTCAAACATTCAAAACAGAATACTGCAAGCTATACAGGTTTTCAAAACATAACAACAGGAGATTAACAATGGTTACCCTAGTGTCTCTTGCTTTCTTCAAAACGGTTGTTGATACATTTACAGACAATAAACTCAAACAAAACAAAGTAATATAAAACCAGATAAAACAAAACAGCATTACAGGCCTTCAAGTCAGACAAGAAACCAGCAATGGCTACTGTAGTGTCTCATTTTTCAAAAGAGCTGTTCCTATCTTCTCACATATTGCCTTCAAATAGTAGGAAAGGCACTTAAACCAATCAAATCAAAGAATAAAAGCACCATTGGATTTCAGAACCATTTCTCCATATTTATTAGGAATTTTGTATCTTATTGAGTCTTTCAGTTTGTTACACTAGAGAGACAATGTGATGTTTACACATGTGTGTTTGGTTTATTTCACTTATGAGTATGGTCTCAAGTCGCATCCATTTACCTATAAAAGCCTCAATGTGATCATTTTTTATAGCTGAATAGTACTTCATTGTATAAAAGTACCATATCTTCTTTATCCATTCCTCGATTGATGGGCATTTGGGTTGTTTCCAAGATTTGGCTATTACAAATTGTGCTGCTATAAACATAGGTGCACATATATCATTGTGGTAAGATGATTTCACTTCCTCTGGGAATATGCCCAGAAGTGGAATAGCTGAGTCAAATGGGACTTCCAGTCCTAGGTTTTTGAGACACCTCCAGACTGACCTCCACTGTGGTTGCACCAGTCTGCACTCCCACCAACAGTGGAGAAGGGTTCCTTTTTCTCCCACAGCCTCTCCAGCATTTATTGTTGGTGGTTTTCTTGATCCTGGCCATTCTTTCTGGAGTGAGATGAAATCTCAGAGTTGTTTTAATTTGCATTTCTCTAATGACCAATGATGCTGAACATTTTTTCATGTATTTGTTTGCCATTCGTATTTCTTCAGCTGAGAAATGTGTTTTCATCTCAGATGCCCAATTTTGGATTGGGTCTTTGAATTTCGAGGGCTTCATGTTTTTTAATTCTTTATATGTTCTAGATAGAAGACCTTTGTCTGAAGGGCAGTTGACTAAAATTTTTTCCCAATTTGTGGGTTTTCTTTTCACTCTGTTGGAGATTTCTTTTGACATGCAAAAACTTTTTAACAAGACAAGATCCCAATTGTTGATTCTGGGAATTGTTTCAATTATGGGAAATCTTGAAGATAGAATGCATTTTGCAATGTGGGATAAACACTAGCCTTTGGGAACCAGAAAGGAATATTATGGTTTAGGTACTGAGGGTTCACCAAAATTCATCTGTTGAGGGCTAGATCCCAAGCTAATGGTGCTTTAGGGAACTGGGTGATGCCTAATTGTGGGGGGGGTAGTTGGAAGAAGTAGGTCATTGAGGGTGTGCCTTTGAAAGTATGTTGAGATCACAACCCCTTCACCTTTCTGTGTTTTCTAGCTTCTATAAAATAAGCAGCAACACTGTATTTCATGCCATGGTGATCTACTATGGTCCCATGTGACTGGTACCAAGGGACCTTGGGTTGCAACTCTGAAACTATGACCCAAAATAAACTCTCCCTCCCTGAAATTCATTTATCTCAGGTATTTTCCAACCACAACAGTATTCTTACTAAGGCAGACTCATTTTCAGATCAGTAATTCTATAGGGTCAGGGGTTTGATAATTAAAGATTCAAAAGTTTTCCTTTCTCAGAAGATATGACCAACCACACATCACCCTGTTCCAGCCTCAACTGTTACATCCAAAGTTGGCCCAGGATTTCATCACCATCTTGCTGAGAATGATCTTCTTTTCAGAGGACCACCTGTGCAGAAGATGAAAAAAATGCTTTTGTACTCACAGAAATGCTTTGGATGGGCCCATAGAAGTAGCACCACTTAAGAGTGTGGCAGAAATGCAGAGACTTGGATTTTTTTCTGCATCTACTGAGTCAAATTTTGCATTGCAAGATGATTGTGGTTACTTGGTGTATACATTCAGCTTGTGAACAACTGTTATGACTTAATAATAGATATGCAGTGCATCTGTAAGCTTGCTTTCATGGCCTCTTGTACCTCAGGATCAAAATGCCAAATAGAGGGCTTGTTTGCCTGCCAAGATTTCAGGCTTCTAGTCTTTTTTCAAAACACTTATGTTTTCATAGAGTAAAAATCATCAAAAATGAAAAGATCCCAAGGATTCACAAAATAGGAAGGTTCCACAGGCACCTTCATAAATAGACATGATGTATGCATCATAAATGGTCATTAGATGGATCACACACTATATGCAACCACTGAGAGTTAGGGTGTTGAAGACATTTGTGAAAGGCTATCATTAAAAATTATATTATTATGTACACATAAAATATGTGAGCTTTACATATTTAGCTAGGTAGACAGATGAATGGACATATATGACATTATACATTACCCCAGTTCTTCTCTCACTCATTCACGTTATGGTGTACCCTTATGAGTCTGAACTCAAGCAGTAGTCCTACAAGTAACCCACTTCTTCTGTTACTGATATCACACTTCAGGACTCTAAAAGTGACTATGAGTGTGGTGCATGGTGCATCTTCCTTCTTGCATGTTAGAGGATGGGAAATGTTGGTTCTGCCCAATATACTTCAATCCTGTCACAGGAAGTCAGCAGAGGAATTTTGCTCAAGGTTGCCAAATAGAGACTGGTGTCTAGGTTTCCTAAATTAAGCCATCAAAGGACAATTACATTTTTAACATTGGGGCACCAAATGCTGAGGAGATCTCATCCCCATGATCTCCTACTACTGTCTTTTGTGTTGCGTGACACTTGGGCAATGCTGGAATTCATACATGTAGGTAGAGGCTACAGCATCTGAGCAAACATGGACCATGCACAGTTCATGTTACTAGATTACACACCTGGATGCTCCCACGGCCCTTCACCTTGTGATATATCACTAGTTATTAGTGCAGAAGTGAAATAGTGTTCCAGGAAAGTCTTCGACTTGCTTAGGGCTGTACAGTTAATTGAAATGAAAATAAGACTTGAATCAGAATTTTACTAATAACAGGATTAAATATAGTGCATCCAGTTAACAGGCTAGAAGTGTTTCACTGATAACACATTAGTGTTTATTCATTAAAACAATATCTACATCCTAACACATATCGTCTATTCAGCTATATTTTGAGCTTTCCAGGGTTTCTGTCACCTATTTAGAGAGGAGTAAGGTGATTCCAAGCTCCTTCTTTGAACAGGTGAATATTCAAGCACAAACACATGCAGGGAGGCAACAGTCCACATGATGAATTTCAGCAAAACTCAACACGCAGGAGTTCATGTTTCAGTCACTTCGCGTATCCTGTTTCTCTTCGGGCAAGTGTGTTAAGGTATTAATCTGGTTAGGAGCTACCACAAAGGAGAAATGCTAAGAAACTTTTCCCTCATCTCCCTGCTTTCTTCTGTTGTGCTTACTCACCCAGAAAGTTCCCCAGTCCATGACCCAAGATGCTGCTTTTACTGCTAACTGGATCGTTAGAGACACCAGTCCCTGCTCCTTCAAGACGAATACTGGTCCTACATCCCTGGACTTCCAGATTTTGCATTTTTTGTAAGGTTTACAGGGGATTGTCAGTCATAAGTTAGACTGGTGATGAAATTTTACACTTTTAGCTGCTTGCCTAGAGTGAGAAATACAAAAGATACAGAGAAAAAATGAAAATGAAAAAAATCACACTTCTTACTCTTCTGCAAAATTTTCTTTTGATATTTTAGCACAGATCAAATTTATGTATGTAAAATTTGGAAAGTATTACAAAAACTACTTTGTAATATACTGTTATCATTACTTTACATCAGTAACTATCCACCTACAAGATTATTTAATAATATAGGTCAACCCAACATGAGGATGAAGAGAAATGTATTAATGACCTCCCTCAGCCTGATTCTCTGCACCCTTGGTTCACCAAGACACATTATTTGAAATACTTCTTTGATTCTATAATTCACTTTTTAAATAGTTTCTCCAAGATCAAGACAAACTTGATGAAAGCACAGTTTAACTTTACACCATCAATTGTTTTGGAAAAAACTAAGAACCTAAGTATATATTTAAAAAATTGTCAATGAAAGAATTTATCTTAGGCACCATGTATTTTGTTTAACCTTTTTTCTAAAATCACTTAAATTTATAATATTCCATAGTCAAAATACAAGTATTCAAAGGAAAGTGGGTCATAGATTTGGGAAATTATAATTAGGAACAAACAAGAGAAATGCAGACAAAGGGAAGATATAGTACAAAGCAATAAATTTTACAGCGATAAAAATGCCATGGTACTGAAACAAAAAGAGCTGTGGATCAATAAAACAGAACTGAGGATACAGAAACCTCCCCAGACACACTCAACTATTTTATCTTTGAAAAAATTTCAAAGGCATATGTTGGAAGAAAGACAACCTATTCAACAATTGGTACTGGGAAAAGTAGTTCTGTGTTTGCAGAAGAATGAAACTGAAGTGTGCACGGGAGCCAGGCCTGTCTCTGCCTTCCCTCTGAGCCGATTACCAGCTAGCAGTGTCTCCCAATGTTGGTTGGAATGCGTACAGGAGCAGGGCCTGCCTCTGCCTTCCCTCTGAGCTGGTTAGCCCTGGAACACATTTTTAAAATGATCCTAAATTTGTCAACTTTTATAAATTTCTTTTATAAATTTCTTTTATAAATTTTAGCACCATATATACTAAATTAAATTCAAAATGGATCAATGATCTAAACATTAAAACAGAAACATTAAATTTCCTGGAAGACAAAGTAGGTAAAACACATGAAGACATATGAATATAAAATTTCAAAAGTAGAAATACAAAATAAAATTGAAGCAGCTTTGTGTGTCAGACAACAGTTGTCACAGTCTGGGTAACTGAGGACTATGTCTCAAAACAGCAGCAACAAGCAATAAATGAATAAATAAGAAAGCCTGTGTATTTAGCTGAGTCTTCCATCCTTTGGCTTCTTGTACTGTGGATTTTGGAGCATTGGAGGGAATCTTTATTTGTTAAGATTTAAAGCATAATGTAATTGTTTCCAAAGAGATTGTATCTGAAACTTAATAAAATACTTATTGTATAAAGATTACAATGATCTTATAAATAAAATACAGTTGTTCTTAAAAGGAAAAGATTTTCTAAACAGAAGCTCAATCACACAGAAAGTAGCAGCAAGATTCAACAAATGGAACTGTATCAGACTAAAAAGCTTCTGTACGGCAAAACATTCAATTAGTAAAGAGACAACTTACAAAATGAGAAAAAATATTTGCCAGCTGCGGTGGATTGACAGCTGATGGCCATCTTGTAACACCCAGCTGAACTGAATCAGCGTGGTGCTGGGTGTAGAAGGCCCACCTGAGGATTGTTGCCAACAACATAAAAAAGGAGAACTGGAGAGGAAGTGATGGTGCTGTTGGTTCTCCTGGAGGAGCTTGTCATGCTGGCTTTCCTGGTATGAGCCTGACTGTTCTCGTTGTTGGAGGAGCTCTAGATCTCATTGCTGAGGCTGGTTGTGGTTTACTTGAAGGAGCTCTGGTCTTTACTTTGAGCATCATTATTTCCTGTTTCTGGAGGGGAAGGTGTGTGCTGTTGATTCTCTCAAAGTTTTCATGCTGGCTTTCCTGATAAGAACTCAGCTGTTCTCATCATAGGAGGAACTCAGGACTTCATTGTCTCTGAGGATGTCTGTGGTTCACCTTGGAGGAGCTCTGGTTCTACTTTGAACATCATTTCCTGGCTCTGGAGCAAATCTTTTCTAGGTTCCACCACTGACCTTTGGGCCTTTTCTGTGCAGATTCTTGGTACAGACTTGTGTGGGATAATGTAGTAAGCACTTGGACTTGTGAGGAGGCATTGACATGGGCTCTAGATCTTCAATTGGACTCATGCAGGACATTGCTATGGGATCTAGGCCCTCAGCTGGATTCTTTGGGTCTCTAGAATGTGGACAGATCTCCCGCATGCTTTCGTATTTGACTTTTTGGAGTGAATATTATAAAATAACCCTATAAATTATGTCTCCTGTTAATTCCTTTCCCTTCCAAACCCTGACTACAACACCAGCTACTCCTCTGACAGAGGGCTAATATCTAGAATATACAAAGAACTCAAAAAAGTAAACCTCTTAAAATTAAAGATGCAATTAAGAAATGGGCCAGAGAAATGGACATTTCACAGAGGAAGAAATACAAACAGCCAACAAATATGTGGAAAAGAAATGTTCAACATATCTAGCCATTAGAGAAATGCAAATTAAAACAACACTAAGATTCCATCTTAAACCAGAAAGAGTGGTAATCATTAGGAAATCAAACAATAACAAATGCTGGTGTGGTTGTGGTGAAAAAGGAATGCTGCTATATTGGAGGTAGAAAGGTAAACTAGTACAACCATTGTGACCTCTCAAAGGACTGAAATTAGAAATTCCACATGATCCAGCTGTCCCCTTGCTAAGTATCTTCCCCAAAGAGCTTAAGTCATCATACTACAATCATACATGAATACCAATGGTTAATAGCAGCACAACTTTTGATCACTAAATTTTGGAAGTGGACTGTATATCCATCAAAAGATGACCAGATAAATAAAATGTGGTATCTATATATAATGGAATACTACTTGGCTATGAAGAATGAAAAATTTGAGGCATCTGTAGGAAACTAGATGCACCTGGAAAATATAATGTTGAGTGAAATAAATCAGACACACAAGCTTGGATACTGTATGGTACCCCTCATTTGAATCAGGCAAAGTACAAACAAAATGAAAAAAGATGTATAGAAAGGGACAAAGGGACAGATTTCACATAATAGAGAAATGGTTCAAGGAAGGAGGAAGAAGAGAAGGGGGAAGGAAAGGAGTAATGTGAGGAAAAAAGCTATGCCATGTACAGGACCCTAATAACCCTAAGCAATATCACTATTGTAAGCCATAACAAGTGCTAAGACAAATAGTATCAACAGGTATGCAAAAGGTGAGTGGAAAATCAGAGGAAGAGGGGATGGGGAGAAAGGGGGAAGCAGATTCTAAAAATGTGTAATGTGTACATGGAGCCACTCCCCAAGATGACCCTAAACTGCATGAATCACAAACACGTACTAATGAAATAAAAAGAATCACAGATAGGAAAAAAAAAAAAAGAAACCAAAAAAAAATTAGCATGATAAGGTTGCACAAGAAAAAGAAAGGAGAAAAAGATTAAGGAGTCATCTTGTAAGAAATTATGGCTAAAAATTCTACTAATCTGGCATAGATGGCAAAACAGACAGAAGTCTCCAATCAATTTAAATGCACAAAATAACCAAACTATCAAAATTCATTGACAAAGGTAAAATTTGAAGAGCCTTATGAGATACAGAATACAGCATATACAATTACGTGCTGAGAAAAGTCTCAGCAGAATCTTAGAAAAAATTTTTTTGCCCAGGAAAGTGTAGGACAATATATTCCATGTGCTGAGGAAAACATTGACACATAGGAATACTTCATTTGGGAATGCTATCTTTCAAAACTAAGGGAGAAAAAACCTTTCCTGGAGAAACAATGGCTAATAGAATTCATCTTCTCTTGAACTGCCTTATAGGTTATGCTTTTGTTTAAGTGAAACAAAAGTGCTCATTAATAACATGAAACATAAAAACAGGAAAATCAATGACACAAATAAAACAGAGCCATATTCAATATACATGTGGGCTACAATGATTATGTACAAGGCAATTTTATCTCCAGTACATGGGTTAAAATATAAAACAATTACTAATGACTATAGATTGTAGCTAAAATAAATTTTCATTGAAAAATGATGTAAATTCTTACACCAAAAATGAAGTTTTTTAGTGTAAATCCACATGCAGTGGATGTAAAATTGTTATCACTTTAAAATAGGCTGTTATAAGTGGAAGATGTTCTGAGTAAGCCTTAAGATAGCAATAAAGTAAATAATTTTTTAAAAAATTCCATGCATAATACTCAAAAAGAATTCAGACTGAAAGAGTATGCAGGAAAACAGAAGAAGAAGATAAAGTATTTTCAAACCAATCCTAAAATAAATAACAAACTTGCATTGGTAATCATAAATCTATGATTACCTTGAGTATAAATGGATTAAATTCTTCATTGAAAAGAGACAGTGATTGGATGGCAATTTAGCTCCATGGTGCAGTGCCTGCCTGGCAAGCATGAGGTCCCGGGTTTGATTCCTGGTGCTGAAAAAAAAAAAATAGACAGTGACTGAATGGATTAAAAATACATATGCTGTCTTTCAGAGACTCACTTTACTTTTAAAGAAACAGAATAAAAGTAAAGGAATGGAAACAGATATAATACTGAAATGTAAATTAAAAGAGTAAAAGTAGCTATATTGACACCAGAAAATAGAATTTAAGCAAAAAACATCTGTAAGAAGAGACAAAGACATGTTATGAAGATGAAGGGTCAATTCTACTATAGTATACAACAATTGTGAAGACATACACACAACATCAGAGCACCTAGTTCTAAGAGACAACTAGTGAAGAGTGTGAAGGGAAACAGAATGCAATACAATAATATTGAAGCAGTGAACTTCAATATCATTACTTTAAAAAAAAGGAAAGAGCAACCAGATAGAAAATTTATAAGGGAATTTTGGACTGAAGCATACCCTGGGTCAAAAGGACCTAACACAAATATAGAAACTATTTCATACAATGCCTATAGAATAAACATTCTTTTCAAACACACAATTTTCCTCAGAATGAAACACGTTAGGGCACCAACCATCCTTCAGCTAACTTAATAGGCCTAAAACTATAACAAGATCTTTTCAGACCACAATGAAATGAAACTAAAATTCAACAACAGAAATTTATAAAAGTTCACAAATTTAGGATCATTTTAAAAATGTGTTCCAGGGCTAACCAGCTCAGAGGGAAGGCAGAGGCAGGCCCTGCTCCTGTACGCATTCCAACCAACATTGGGAGACACTGCTAGCTGGTAATCGGCTCAGAGGGAAGGCAGAGACAGGCCTGGCTCCCGTGCACACTTCAG
>RJWT010009804.1:0-13917 GCA_004365215.1 Cuniculus paca | reverse complement strand
AGGGAAGGCAGAGGCAGGCCCTGGTCCCTTTTGCATTCCAGCCAACATTGGGAGACACTGCTCATCACTAACCAGCTCAGTGGGAAGACAGCAGCAGGTCCTGCATACACGAGCAGCTTTCAAGATGTTTCTGCCCCAGGTAACCAGCAAGGGCTTGCATAAAAAGAAGTAGGGCCTGCACCAGAGCACCCAGTGACCATTACTAGATACCTGTGGCCACCATTGGCCAGGAGAACCAAACAGTCATGCTCTAGACAAATTGTAGCCAATGTGAGAAGTGCCTAGGACCCCACTACCCACTTGTTTGGAAGAACCCAGAGAAATATCAAGACAAAGAAACAAAAGGCAGTTCCTGACTCCAACCCTAGCAGAGCAAGTCCAGGGGATAACATGGAAGAGATTGGGAGTTTCATGCCTGAAGTTTCTGAAGGGATGGCCATTGAAATAAAGAGAGAACTTGATAAGTGTATAAAAGAAATTAGAACAGATATACTATCTCAGGTAAAAGAAGAAATGAAAAACATAATAAAAGTGTTGCTAAGCATCTCTGAAGAAGACATAGATAAAAAAAATAGAGGAGCATAGGAAAATGAGAGAAACCAGGAATGAACAATATAAGAGAGATTTCAAATGCATGAAACAGATTCAAAGAGATATCCAGGAAATTAAAACTTCCATTTAAACCTGGCAAAATTGCTTGAAAGAAACTGGAGATAGACATTCAGAACTTGAAGACAGGTGTGAAGCTTGTGATTGGGAAAGGAAAGACCTCTTAAAAATAATGAGGAACTAGGAAATAACAATTCAATGACTTCAAGATGATATGAAGTGAAATAATTTAAGAGTGATAGATATCAATGAAGAAGCAGGGGTCAACATGAAGGCCATTAAAATTCCATTTGAAAAAGTAATAGCAGAAAACTTCCCAAACATGGGGAAAGAATGTGATATTCAGATAAGTGAGGCGTGTAGAACTCCAGGTAGCCATAACCAAAATAAACCTACACCCAGACATATAATAATCAAGAGTCCAGAAATTCAATGCAAGAACAGAATATTAAAAGCTATTAGAGAAAAGAAACAGATCACCTACAAAGGAAAACCCATCAGAATCATGACAGACTTCTCACCTCAAACCATCAAGTCAAGAAAAGCTTGGAGTGAAATATTTCAAGTCCTGAAAGAAAACAACTTCCAACCCAGATTGATGTACCCTGCAAAGCTATCTTTCAAAATTAATGGAGAAACAAGACACTTCCATGACAAAGAACAACTGAAGGAATTCATGACTGCCAAACCAACTCTACAAAGAATACTGAAGGACATTTTAGAGAGAGATAGAAAACCATGATTCATCTGGAAACAGCAGTTAGAGAGAGCTAAAAAAAATCACAGGAACAGCAGCAGAGGGGTATCACAGAGCAGGGCAGACAATTGAATGGAGGGGAAAAGTAGACAGACTACAGCAGGAAAATAGCATGGCAGAGATGAGCCAGTGCATGTTGGCCATAACTATTAATGTAGATGGCCTCAATTCACCAATAAAAAGAAACATAAGCAGAGTGGATCAGGAAACAAGATACATCAACATGCTTTATTAAAGAAACACTTTTAACCAAAAGGAAATTCATAGACTAAAAGTCAAAGGAGAGAAAACAATGCTCTATGTGACAGGGAACCAGAAAAAATAGTCGAGGTACCTCACCCATCAGCTGCAGAATCGATAAGAAAGATATGGCATTTCTATACAATGGAAAGCTACTCAGCTATAAAGAAAAATAACCTTGAGACCCTTGTAGGTAAGTGGATACAACTGGAGAGCATGCTCATGGGTGAAATGGTTTAGAGTCATGTGGGTGAATATCATGTTGTCTCCCTAGTATAAAAAACTAAAGAAATTAGTGAGATCTAAAATGCAAAATAGAGGTTGTGGAGGTGAAAGGGGAGGAGATGTCTACAGGGGGAAGGCAATGGCCATTGTTAATCTATTATTCTGTTGTGAAACCCTGTATTGTTTTCATGGTTCTGCTTGGTTTTTTTTCTGTTTTTTTTATGTTCAATTTTTTTATAGTTGATGGCCTGGACAGGTATTTCAAAACTAACAAAATGGATTATAGTGGCCATTATTGATTCCCTATTATCTTATTTCAAAGCCTGGTATTGCTTTGCTTGTTTACTTTTGATTGATTTTATTCTGTTTTGCTTTGTTTGATTCTAGTATGTGTGATGGTATAAGCAGCTACTTTGAAGATAACAAGATGCATTGTGGTAGCCACTGTTGTATTCCTACTGTCTTGTTTTTAAGTCTGATATTGCTTTCATTGTTTTGTTTTGACTGGTTTTATTCTATTCTGTTTTATTTGATTGTGTAATACCTGAGGGTATGGGCAGTTATTTTGAAGATAAGAGGCATCATGGTAGTCATTGTGATTTCTTTTTATCTTATTTTGAAATCTCCTATCATGTTCATTGCTTTGTTTGGATTGACAATTCTACTTTCTTTTCTTTGATTTTTTTTTATGCCTAATGATATAAACAGCCACTTTGAAGATAGCAAGATGCATTATGGTAGCCACTGTTGTATTCCAACTGCCTTGTTTAGAAATCCCGTATTGCTTTCATTGTTTTGTTTTGATTGGTTTTATTCTGCTCTGTTGTGTTTGATTTTCTTATGCCTGATGGTTATTTTGCAGGTAGCAAAAGGCAACATGATAACCACTGTTGGTTTATTTTTATCTTGTTTTGAAATCTTGTATCATGTTCATTGTTTTGTTTTGATTGACTCTATTCTGTTTTATTTTTTTTTTGGCTTTATTCTCCTCAAAATAAAAAAAAATGTGTTCCTGATCCAATGAGTCAACAAAGATATTATGATGGAAATTTAAAAATACGTTGAGTAGATTAAAAATGGAAACACCACATACTAAGACATGTGAGACACAGTCAAAGCAGTTCTTTTTCTGTATGTTAAAGTGAGAAAAATAATAAAAACTATGCTACAGAATTTCAAAACAAGATAATAGGAAATTAACAGTGGTTAATATATTGTATATGTTATCTTCTAAGTAGTTGCTCAGATTACAAGATACAGGTATAAAAGTTTATCAAACAGTATAAACACAAATCATTATTTCCAATGAATTAATAGAAATTAGTAGTGACCGGCGCAGAGTGAAGACACACGCAGACACGGGAGCCCTTTTGGGGGCGAACCCCCGAGAGCCCCCTTGAGGCTCGTTTATTGTTATATATCTAGTAGGCTAGCCCAATCAGGTAAGGACACCTCAGAATAGGGAGCCAATCATCTATTGCCTGCCCGCCCAAGAGCTCAGCCAATCAGGGGCTGCCAAGACTCCTAAGTGACTCAGCACTGTATAGTATGTTGTGCGCCTGCGCCCAACAAGTAGTATGATTATCCTAGTTATCTTGTGTGTGTATATATATATACTTTTTCTTTTTCCCTCCTTCTTTTCTCCTTTTTCCTATTCCAGTTCTTTCTTTTTGAGCAGTTCCTTTCCCTTTCACGATATCTATTGTACATTTTGGATCTTACTTATTCTTTCAGTTTCTTACACTTGAGAGTCAATACGAAGTTTATACATGCTAGTCTGATTTATTTCACTTATTTTTTAAATTTTATTTTAAAGAGGGAAAAACAAACAAAACAAAAATTACAAGAAAAACAAGAAACATAAGAGACTAATAAACAACAATAACAAAAAACCAAAAACAATAATACTATAGGCTTTGTTAAGTTCCTACCACCTTGTTTTGAAAGCCTATATTGTGCATGGTGATAGAAATGATCTAGTTTTAGTCTTCAGCATGTGGAGAGCCAGTTTTTCCAGCACCATTTATTAAAAGGCTATCTTTCTTCCAGTGAACATGTTTGGCACCTTTGTCAAAGGTAAGGTGGCTGAGTGTGTTTGTGGTTGTGATTGTATCTCCTAATCTAGTCCATTGATCATCAAGTCTGTTTTGATTCCAGTGACATGCTGATTTTATCACAGTAGCTTTGTGGCATACATTCAAGTTAGGGATTGTGATGCGACGTGACTTCCCTTTGTTGCCCAGAATTGCCTTGGCTATTCTAGGTCTCTTTTGGTTCCAGATGAATTTTAGGAATGATTTCTCTAGATATGTGAGGAATGCTAATGGTATTTTGATGGGAATTGCCTTATATCTTTATAATTAATTTGGAAGAATGGCCATTTTCACAATGCTTGTTCTTCCTATCCATGAACAAGGAATATCTTGCCATTTTCTGAAATCCTATTTATTTTTTCAAAGTACTGTAATTTTCACTGTATAGATCTTTTGCTTCCTTCATTAGATTGATTCCTAAGTATTTCATTTTTTTGGATGCTATTGTGAAGGGCATGGTTTATCTTATTTCTCTCCCAGTGAGTTTGTTGTTTGTGTACAGGAATGCCATTGGGTTTTACGTGTTGATTTGGTATCCAGCTACATTACTGAATTTGGTTATTACATCTAGAAGTCTGTCAATGGAGTTTTGAGGGTCTTCTATGTAGAGTATCACGTCATCTGCAAATAATGATAATTTAGCTTCTTCCTTTCCTATCCTTATTCCTTTAATTTCTTTCTCTTATCTAACTACTCTGGCTAATGTTTCCAGCACTATATTGAATAAGAGTGGTGATAGTGTACATACTTGTCTTGTTCCTGATTGTAGAGTGAAAGCTTTCAGGATTGACCATTAAATACCATGATGGTTGTTTGTTTGTCATAGATGACTTTTATCAGATTGAGGTAAAGAGCATCTATTCCAATTTGCCTTAAGGTTCTTATCATGAATGAGTGTTGGACTTTATCAAAAGCTTTTTCTGCATCTATTTAGATGATTGTGATCCTTATCTTTGGCTCTATTGAAATGGTGTGTTATGTTTATTGACTTGTGTATGCTGAACCACCCTTGCATTACTGGGATGAATCCCACTTGGTTGTGGTGTATAATCTTGATGACTTGCTGCATTCTGTTTGGCAGTATTTTATTGAGGATTTTTGCCTCTATGTTCATTAGGACAATTGGCCTATAGTTCTCTTTTCTGGTTAGGTCTTTCAGGAATGTATTAGGGAGAATAGTTTCTCTTCCAATTTCATTGAAGAGTGTGAGGAGTGTTGACATTAAGTCTTCCTTGAGTTTCTTGTAGAATTCAGCTGTGAATCCATCAGGACAAGAGCTTTTCTTTGTTGGTACGGTTCTAATTACATTTTCAATTTCATTAACTGAAATTGGGTTATTCAGCAGTTTTACATCTTTTTGATCCAGCTTTGTTAATTCATATGTTTCTAGGAATCTGTCCATTTCTTCTGTGTTATCGAACCTATAAAGGTTTTCAAAGTAGGTAGATGATCTTCTATGTTTCCTCAAGGTCTATAGTACTTTCACTCATTTCATTTATTATTGCATGAATTTGAGTTTTTTTCTTTCCTTTTTTGAATAAATTTGGCTAGGGGATTATCAATTTTACTCATTCTTTCAAGGAACCAACTCTTTGATTCGTTGATTCTTTATATTGCTTTCTTAGTCTCAACTGCATTAATTTCTGCCCTGATTCTGTATAATTTTCTCCCTTTTCTTGTCATTGGGCTTGACTTGCTCTTCCTTTTTTAGATATTTGAGGTGTAGTATCAGGTTGTTTATTTGTGTGCATTCTGTTTTCCTGATGTGGACATTCACCACAATAAATTTCCCTCTGAGGACCACTTTCATTGCATCCCACAGGTTCTGGTGAGTTGTATTAACATTTTTGATTGCCTGTAGGTATTGCTTAATTTCTTCTTTAATTTCATCTGTGACCCACTGATTGTTTAGGAATATGTTATTTAATTTCGATGTGTTTATGGAATTTTTGCAGTTTCTTTTGTCATTAATTTTAAATTTCATGGCACTGTGATCAGATAATATGCATGGGACAATTTTGATTCTTTTGCATTTGCTTAAGCACGTTCTTGGGCTAGAACATGGTCTAGTTTAGAGAACGTCCCATGTGAAGCTCAGAAGAATGTATATTCTGATGTTTTTGGGTAGAATATTCTGTACATGTCTATTAAGTCCATTTGTTCACAAGTTTGATTCATTTATTTATTTTTATTTTTTTATTTAAAAAGAATAAAACAAAATAAAACAAAACAAAAAACAGAACAAACCAGAAAACGTGTTAGAACAGAACAATGCAAACAATACAGGACTTCAAAACAAGACAACAAGAAATCAACAGTGGCTACCATACTGTCTGTTGTTTTCTTTAAAATAGTTGCTCATGCCTTCACACACAATAAGTTGAAACAAAACAAAACAGTATAAATCCAATCAAAACAAAAGAATGAAATCATTATGGGTCTTCAAAACCAGACAATAGAAAGTCAGCAATGGCTACCATAATATCTCTTTTTTTCTTCAAAATAACTCTCTGTGCCTTTTCACATATTGCAATCAAATAATAGAAAACAGACTAAACTCAACCAAAACAAAGAACAAAATCATTATTGAACTTCAAAACATGATGATAAGAAATCAGCAATGGCTACCATTATGTCTTGTTTTCTTCAGAGTAGCTGTTCATACCATCACACATTATAAAATCAGTTCTTGGAAACTCTTTAGGAGAAGTTCTAGGCATGTATAAGCCTATGCATGTACATGTACCTTTCTGTATTAGAGGGAAAAACAAAACAAAACAAAGAAAACAGAAGACAGGAAAAACAAGAAACAAAAGAGACAAATAAATAACAATAACAGAGAGTACAAAACAATAACAATATAGGCTTTCAAAACAAAGTGGTAGGAATGTAACAAAGGTTGTTATTTTGTGTAGTTATCATCAAAAAATTTACTCAGATTACCAGATACAGATGTGCAAAATTGATCTAATGCTATGAATGTTAACTGTTTTGTTCCAAGAATAGAATTAGTAGTACAATCATCTTAGCTATTTTAAGTGTATATATACAAATTTAAATCTTTTTTCTTTTCCCTTCCTTCTTTTCACAAGTTTGATTTAGTTCTATTACTTCTTGGCTGATTTTTTGTGTAGCTGATCTGTCTCTTCATGTCAATGGAGTGTTAAGGTCTCCCATTATATTTGTGTTATTGTTTATTTGATTTTTCATTTCTATTAATATTTGTTTTATGTAGCTAGGTGCTCTCATAAGTGGTTCATATATATTTATGATTGTTATCTCTTCCTCTTGAAATTTACCCCTAACCAGTATGTAGTGACCTTCTTTATCACTTTTGATCATTCTTCGTTTGAAGTTCACACTGTCTGCAAACAGAATAGCTGGTTGAGGGGGGTTCTTGTTACATGAAGTATTGTTTTTCATCCTTTGACTTTCAGTCTATGAATTTCCTTTTGGCTTAGATGGGTTTCTTGTGTGCAGCATATGGTTGGATGTTGCTTCTTGATCCATTCTGCCAGTCTGTTTCTTTTCATTGGTGAATAGAGGCCATTCACATTAACGTTTATAACTGATATATATATATTGGCTTATTTTTGTCATGTTATTGTTCTGCTGTGGTTCTCTTATCTTTTCCCTCTGTTTAATTGTTTGCCCTGCTTGGCAGTTTTTTTCTGTTGGTGTTCTTGAATACATAGTTATTTTTCTGTCTATCTAGAATATCTTTCAATATTTTTTGTAGTGTTGGTTTGGTGGTCATGAAGTTCTTCAGCCATTCTTTCTCATGGAAGTATCTTATTTCTCCATCAATTTTGAAGGATAATTTTGCAGGGTACATCAATCTGGGTTGAAAGTCATTTTCCTTTAAGATTTGAAATACACACTTGGATTTATGTCACTTATGAGTATGGTCTTAAGTTGCACCCATTTACCTATAAAAGCCTCAATGGGATCCTTTTTTATACCTGAATACTACTCCATTGCATAAAAATGCCACCTGTTTTTTATCCATTCCTTGCTTGGTGGGCATTTGAGTTGTTTCCAAGATTTAGATATTACAAATTGTGCTGCTATATACATGGTTGCACGTATGTCACTGTGGTACAATGTTTTTAATACTTCTTGGAATACACCCAGAAGGGGAAGAGCTGGGTCAAGTGAGACCTCTCATTATAGTGTTGTGAGGAATCTCCACATTTATTTCCACAATGGTTGTGCCAATCTACACTCCCACCAACAGTGGTGAAGAGTTCCATTTTCCCCATAGCCACTCTGGCATTTGTTATTAGTTGATTTCTTGATGATAGCCACTCTATATGGGACGTGATGGAATATCAGTGTTGTTTTAATCCACATTTCTTGAATAACCAATGATGTCAAACACTTTTTCATATTTTTTCTTCCATTTGTATTTCTTCCTATGAGGAGTGTGCATTCATCTCAGATACTCATTTGTGGATTGGGTCTTTGAATTTGGGGGGCCTGATGTTTTACAATTCTTTACACATTCTAGTTAGAAGTCCTTTGTCTGAGGGACAGTTGCTAAAATATTTTTCCACTCTGTGGGCTTTCTTTTCATTCTGTTGTTGACTTCTTTTTATGTGAAACTTTTTGTTTATACGATGAGATCCCAGTTGTCAATTCTTTGAAGTGCTTCCTGAGCAGGTTGGGGTTTGTTCATGAACTCTCTGTCTACCCCTATGTCTTCAAGATTTCTACCTACTTTCTCATCCAATAAATTTAGTGTTCCTGCTTTAATATTTAGGTATTTGATCCACTTTGACTTTAGTTTACTGCATGGTGAGAGACACAGGTCTAATTTTAGTCTTCAACATGTGGAAAGTCAGTTTTTTCCATTTATTGAACAGGCTATCTTTCTTCCAGTGAACATGTTTGCACCCTTTGTCAAAGATAAGTAGCTTTCTCAAAGTTAAAGAGTAGCTCTGTAGTATAACTTTAAGTTGAGAGTTGCAGTGCCTTCTGTCTCACCTTTTTTCCCAGCATTGCTTGTGCTATTCTAGGTCTCTTCTGTTTCCAAATGAATTTTAGGAATGTTTTCTCTAGCTATGTGATGTTTGCTAATGGTATTTTGATTGAGATTGCATTAAGCCTGTATGATTTTGGGAGTATGGCCATTTTCACAGTGTTGGTTCTTCCAATCCATGAGCTAGGGATATCTTTCTATTTTCTGATATTCTGTTCAATCTCCTTTTTCAGAGTACTATAACTTGCACAGCAGATCTAGGATGATAACTTAAAGAAGAATATCTTCACATAAACTAACAAAGATCTCAAATAAATAACATGTGCTTGTAACTCAAGGAACAGGAAAGCAAAGGAGAAATTAAGTCCAAAGTTCACAGAATGAAAGAAATACTAAATAACATATAAATGAGCAATGATACAAAAAAATCACAAAATGAAGAGTTGGATTTTGACAAATAAAAGTAACTCAAAAATATGTAACTAGAGTAACCAAGAATAAAAAACAACAGAAGGACATAAACAGTAAAAAGCAGAAATGAAAGAGTAAGCATTATATCTGATATCATAAACTCACAAAACAGTATAACAGTCCACTCTCACCACTCCTATTTAATATACTACTGAAATAGTAGCTGGAATTTTTAAGCAAAAGAGAGTAATGAAAGTGATACAAGTCGAAAAAGAAAAGTCAAATAATCCTCGTGTGCCCACAATATTATCCTATACTTCAAAGAACCTAAAGACCCCACCAAAAAGCTTTTAGAATTAACAATTTCACCAAACTAGAAGTATGCAAAATTAACATGAAAAGTCAATAGTTTTTCTGTACACCAAGGCTGGACTAGGTGAAATCAGGAAAATGATACCATTTCTAGTAGTTTCAAAACAAATTAAATACAAAGGAATAAGTGTGAGAAGATGAAAAGTTCCTACAATGAAAATTTCAGAAAACCAAAAATACACTGGAATATTGAAAGGTCCCCATGTTCACAGACTCTCAGAATTAATATTTTTAAAACTGTCATACTACCAAAAGCAATTTGAAGATTCAATGTCATGGTAAAAAAAATTATATGTACACAAATTGGATATCCTGAAAGTGGATAAATGCCTATTTTAATACAACCTACCAAGGTTGAATCAAGAAGAAATAGTTAGAATAAACCAATAATATGTAAACAGCTTGAATAAGTGACAAAAGTCTTCATCACACAAAAGCTTCCTACTTGATGGATTCACTGGTTATTTCTACTAATAATTTAAAGAAAAATTAACAACATTTCTGAACTTCTTCCAAAACACAAAGAAGAGACAATATTTCCAAATTCCTTCTATGATGACGGCTTTAACCTTATACCAAAATAAAACAACGATGTAAAAGACAAGAAAATTATGCCTATGTACTTAATGAACACGGATGCAAAAATACTTAACAAAATATTAGCAAATAGAATTCAGCAATACATTATAATCTTCTATGATAAGGAAGATTTATCCATCTGATCCAGAAACGTTCCAACATACATAAATCATTAAGTGTGACACAAAACATATTGTCATCTCACTAGATGCAAAAAAATTTTATAATACCAACCTTTCATGATAAAAAATTTTCACCAAATTAGGGGTAAAGCAAATGTACCTTGATGTAATAAAGACCATACAAGAGAAACCTATATGAGTTGACAGTATGCACAATGGTGAAATATTGAAAACTTTTCCTAAAAAATTTCAAACTTAATAAAGATGCCTATTCTTACCTCTTCTATTCAATATTGTAACTCTTTGTCAAAGCAATTAGAGAATAAAAAGAAACAAAAGACATCCAAATAGGAAATACAAACACAAAAAACTGTCACTTTTGATAACATGATAAGTCTTATAGAATTCACTAAAAATTAAAAACAGAAATGAAAAACTGGAGTACACAGAATGAGAACACAAATGTAACTGAATACTACCAGCCTTTATAAAAGAATAATTTTGAGCTCTTTGACATCAGGAGTGAAATTGAAGAACATCATACACACTAAAAGAGGTAAGTCAAGTGGAGACTGAAAATATCTCAAGTTATCTTTAATATGTAGAGTTTGAAACCATGGAACTCATGAAACAAGAGAGAAAAATGGTGGCTACACAGGTCGGGCATAAGGTAAAGAGAGAAATAAATAAAACAAAGCAATGAAAAGAGCTCCCCTTGTCTTAGATTCGGTACTTTCTCACCATCACTTCCTACTGTCTCCATCACAGCTTCAACATTCTTCCCACAGTCTCACGCTTCACCTTTTCCAGAACTCCTGTCAGGGACTCTGACATTATCTCTTTGGCATCCAGGATTTCCTTTGAAATCTGGGTGGGAGCCTCTGTGAACCTCTAACGCTTGTATTCTACATGCTTGCAAAACCAGCGTCATGTGAATATCAATGTCTGTCACCAGCTGGCACAGTAATTGGAATCCCTTGGTACATGGCTGAAGCAGCCTTTGAGTACCAAAATAGCTGAACTCAGGGAAACACTAACATAAGTGCCTGTGAGTGACCAGGGTACCCTGGGGCTCTTTTCTCAAAGCAGTCTTTCTAAGGAGTTCACACTCATACACTCTTGAGCCTGAGAAGTGGACAATATGACCGTGAAGACATCTTTCCTACTGTCCTATACCAAAGAACTTGGCTTCTTTTTAATGGAGCCAATCTCTCACCTACTTTGTCTCCAAATTTATACATGGTTCCTTTTTGGTAAAAGTGCAAAATTTTCAAATCTTTCAGCTCTGCTTTTTGCCCCTGATTCTTACTGTAAATCTTGTGTCACTGCTTGAATTTCATGATACATTGAAATTTCTTCTGCCAGATTACTTAGTTTGTCACCTATAAATTCAGCTCCATACAGTTTTAGGGCATAAACAAATGTATAAAAATTCTTTGACAGATTGTTACTTGAATGTTCTCTGGTTTAATCCTCAATACATTCATCATTCTTGTATGAATCTTCATGAGCATGGCCTTTACAGTCTACATTCATTTCAGCTTTCTAATTTACTAAACTCACAGAAGCATCATCCATTCAACTCTGCTTATGAAATTTCAAGGTTTCTTTAGCTTGCTCCTCTAACATTTCCAAACTCCTTCCTTAAATGAGTTCCAAAGTCTTCTGAACCACATATATATGGTCAAGTGTAGTCTCAACAACGACCTCACTTTCCAGAAGAAATTTTCTGTATTTGTTACCTTGTTATTGCTGGAACAATATATACCTCACATACTCAAATTAAAGAATTATTTTAGGTTATGATTTCTGGAGTTTCAGTCCATGGTCAGCTGACTCCAAGGGAGAAATGTAGCAAAAGGGTATGGTAGAGGTAAGCTATTCACATCATAGCATCTGGGAAGCAGAGTGAGCAAGAAAAACACAAATGGAGAGGAAGAGGAAAGGGACAAGATTATACCCTTCCAGATCATACCTCAGTAACCTATTTTTTCCAACTAGTCCTCACTTCCTAATAGCACATTAAGGTGTAACTAATTCATTGATAAGGTTAGTAACCCATAATCTGATCACTTTCTAAGAGCCCATCTGTGAAAATGTAGACAATTTTGGTCCAAGATGTAACACACTACTATATTCCTACTCTTAAATAGTTATGCATATTAAGTCTTTGAAGAATGGTTAAGTGAAAGCTTTTCAACGGATCTTCTAGCACCTTTAGAGAAGGAACAAAGACAGGACATGATTGTCATATACTGCCTAACTCATGTCACAAGACCTTAGGAACTATTGGGAGGTCGGAAGAAGAAAGGAGGGTCCAAGTTTCCCTCCCTGCACATCTAATCAGTCTTGTGGCTCATTGTAGACTCCTGTGCTGCTTATGCATTATATCTGCCAGCTGAGAGTGAAAGATTCAAGCATAACATCCTCTCTCAGGGCCATTTTGGCCTGAGGAAGAAATGTAAATGAAAAGAGGGTAGCCAACTGCATGGGGTACAGATTTGCTCACTTGAAACCCTGAACTGGAAGACAGAGAAGTAGAGGCTTACTCTGTCTCTGTTCCTCCTGGCTGTATTACTCTTGCTTCCTCTTCTAAGCCTCACAGCATTATAAACAGAAGTGACTATGATTCCAGAAAGCACCACATTTTCATTGATAGTTAACTGAAAAGTAAAGAAGAAAAAGACTCATAACTCGTAATCATGAAGTTAAGGGTCCTTTCCTCTCTGGGATCACCACGAAAATCAAGACTAAGAATTTTCTGTGAAGTCACAGGCAGAGGATGTGGTGAGAGCCTTCCTGTGTTAAATGTTGATTCTTTGAGCTGTGCCCCAGCAATATCAGGTTTTTCCTACTGGTACCTCTTTGGTGGGCCTCAGAGAACAAGGACACTACATGGGCTGTGCTGTACTTGAGTACAGGGTGGGGGAGTAGGAAATGTTTTCTCCAAGGTGAGTGTACAGTGGAACAGATAAAGTTTGTGACCACGTATACAGAGTGGGTTCACCTGAATGGACAAAATTACCAATTTCAATGTGGTTTCCAAGCACTCATCCTGTATTCTGGCACAGGTCGTGAACCATGATGGCTGATGCGATCTTGCACCCAGAAGTAACAGCAACATTTTACAGTGATCACAGACAATGGCAGAGTTTAAGAACAAAGTCTTTTCCCTCTGCAATGTAAATACAGTTTCTCTCCAATTCCCAATTTCTGAAAGTAGCAGAGGATAACTCCAAATACTCCACGTGGGAGTCTGGGTCTCACAGGGTGTTGCCTGTGTAACTAACTGCAACTGTAGCATGAGTCAGCTACACAATATTTGCTTTTTTGATACCTTATCTCCATTAAAATTGGCACAGTCTCACTCCCCAGTAGTGTGCATGTACATGTGCACGTGCATGTGTACATGCACACTGGTACAATACTCTCAAAATTGAACATCTTAAAAGATGCCAGTCTTCACCTGCCTTCACTCCTACAGCAGCGATCTATGCGGACTCCACATTCATTATTCCAGCACCTGTG
>RJWT010009803.1:0-24793 GCA_004365215.1 Cuniculus paca | reverse complement strand
ACCTAAGAAAAGAATACTGTAGGCTTATATGTTTGTGTATACTAAAATCAACTCTGGAGAAAATAAAATCAAAATCTACTGCACTCGAATATGCTTCTGACAGCATAGGTTTTGCCCACACATAATACGCATGCTATCTAGGAGCAAGAGTACATACTGAGGCTCTTTTCCACTTTTTGATTTCAAATCTATAATTCACTGGAATCACTGTTTTAAGATAAAGAAAATCAAATCCTATCTTAAGTCCAATTACTGATGGCTTAAGAAACACTATTAACATCTCTCACATAATTCTGAGGACATTTTAAATTGTCATCTGTGAATATAAATTAATTTATGCTAATTACAATTTAGATACATTTATCAATTAATGGAATGATTTTAAAGCTCCCATAATTAAGTATACTTAGTCTAATTAATAAATTCCCAAAATATTTCCCCCCAAATCTCACATTTTAAAGCCACTCTTTTATAAACCAAATTAGTATATGGGCCCTTTATGAAAACATTAAAAAACTTACATTCAAAATTATTTGAATAATGTATCTGTCACTTCAGAGAGCCTAATTTTCTCCACAATAATCTTTCTCACGTATTAGAATTCAAAAGATCAAACAATTTTCATCTTTAATGCAATTTTAGAATACCCTTGTTTTAATGAACTATCTTTGGTAAAACAAAGAAGTTTTTTTCTGTTGTTGGCTCTTTAAGTTAAACTGAGACACTGAACAAAAAGGTTGATATAACAGTAATTAAGCATTCTGATCTGATCTGTTGTGCATGGCTAACTTTGGCAGTAGATGTTTTTATTTAAATCCTTTTATTACTTTACACTAGTGAGAACAGTTTATATAGACTTTTTAAGGTATTTGCAAGCATCAGAATTTTGGCCATCAGTCATTAGGCAAAATTATTTTCTTTAAAAATGTTACCATTTTAAGTTAGCTAAAAAATTCATTGCTCACAAAGGACAGTGCTATATGTGTGGTTAGATTAGGGGCTGTAGTCAGCCCATGTTTCTCCATCTCTCAGAACTATACGCTCTTAGTTCCTCAAACTAAACAATGAAAACAGTACCAAGATTTAACTCATAAGGGTTTTGGAAAGATTGCTGATTCTCTGTTCTTGGAGGATATCTACCAAAGATGGCTAGCACTCATTCCATTCCGTCCGAGGTTTCACTGGGAACATTACTGACAAGCTAAAAACTATGTGTTTCACTTTTCTTTTTCTGCAACTCAATTTCAGTTTGGGAATACTATAGGTAGAACCTATGCATGTAACATTCCTAAAATTCTCCTAAAGGAGATTTTTCTTAGACTCTTTATTTCTTTCTACTTCTTTTAAGAAATGGTAATCACCAGAGAAGTGTTAGAAGCACAATGTTGAGATTAATAAAGCCACCTCAACTAGATTTGGACTGTTCTCTAAACTAAGAAGACAGAAATAAATGAGTTCTGATTCAAAGTATCAAATTGTGGGTTGCTTTTGTTAGAGGCTTATCCAAAATAACATAGGTATCTTTTTCTTTTCTATGTAAAATTAATTGCTTCAAGTCATACTTACAATTTCCTCGCTATAAAATATATAGAAGCATCCATTTCTAATAGATTATAACTAATACATACAAATAAAGATCGTGATTTATCTTTTTTACTTTCCAGTTGCCACCAAAACTTTTGTAATCTGGTAGATATTTGAACACATATTTCAATTACTGGCATGCTTCTGCTTAACCTCTCTTTCTTTTTTAACAACTGATCCAACATCTGAAATAATTGCACTCCTGTTGCTCTACACCTAATTTCTCAACTCTAAACTTCTGTCTCTAAAATCTTAGTTTTGCATCCATTTTATATTCCTTAAATAAATTTGTAACCATCTATTTTAAACTTTAAAGACATCGTTATTGAACAATACCTTCTCTTTCAATTTAAGAGGCACCCACTTCTGGTCCTCCACTCTCCTCATTCACATGGAATCCCTCATGCCTCCATCTCAGCTTTTAAACTGCAGCTGGCTGATTACAAAATTCTAGACACACAGCCATAAATTCTTCCTTAATGTATTTCTAGCTAGCTCTGTAAATTGTTTCCTAGACAGTTCACTGGTGCCTTAAATTTAATATTTTAATTGTTTTAACTGAGTGGTGGCATACACCTGTAATCCCAGCACTCTGGGAGGCTGAATCAGAAGGATCTTAAATTCAAGTCCAGCATGTGCAATTTAGTGAATCAGCATGACTCTGTATCAATTCCCCACAAGAAATGTAAACAACATGTACTGCAAACATGTGCTAATAAAAATTTTTTTAAAATTTATGATATAAAAAAATATGATGAAGGCTCATTAGGAATGCCTACTACATAAAAAATTAGACGAACCCAAGAACTTCTACCATATCAGGTCTTATTAATTTCTGTGGTCCTTCATCTCCGTTCTGAATCATTTACTTCCAGAAAAGTACTTCTTAGTTCCTGTCTTCATTTTTCTCATGAACTTATTTTATTTTAAGTTATGCATCATGCAACTTCCCTTCTCTAGAATAAACCAAATTGGTCATCTACTGAGCAGAGTTTAAAATTTTCTGCCTGTGAATTTCAAGATTTTATTTCATATGAGTCAAAATTTTTAACTTTATTTAAACTATTGTATAGTAGCCAACTGTCTCATTGTACCTCTATTTATGCTGTTTCTACTAAGTGAAAAGCACCCTCGCCTTGACTTGTTTCAGTTAACTAGCTTCGAAACTCTTTTCTGAAATGCCATAATGTCTAATTTACTCGAAAGCGAATATGTTTCAAAACTTTATCTATTACCTATTTCTTTGTGTTCTACCATTGGATTTTTTTGTGTCAATTTTTCTATTCCCTAATTTGTATAGGACCCTTGAGAGATCAGTAATTTTGTCATTATCCTCATCATTACTACTGTTGTTACTACTTGTGTTATTTCAGACACTTTGGGCATAACAGAATGAACACAGAACTTGAACTAGAAGATTTACATACTTTGTGTCTGATAACAGATGACTAAATCTCTCTGAGCTGAGTATCTCTCAAGAAGAAAAAAGAAGCCTTGAAAGATAATATACACAAGGCATTTAGTGTACTATATATATATTGCTGCACAAATATTAGCTAAAAGTATGAAATCCTTGTTTAAAGATTTCTTACTTTATATTATATTAAGGAAATAATTTAAGGAACATATGAAATAATCTGCAGCTCACCAAGGGGATTTTTTTTATCAAATTCTGTAAAGTGTTAATTAAATATCATTTTGAACACTTTAATCATGTAAGAGGAAAACTATACTATGATTTATTGATAGTACAAAATGTTTTTGTAACATTATATATTACTTTGAGTCATTAAACTTCCACACATTTATGTATATTTTTTCATTGTTTCTTCCTCAAAATTGAATACCTCCCCACAATGTGTCCTATGTGTATGTTAATATTTAAATTCATCATGAGTCAGCTACATCACAGTGTTTTTATTACACAATTATTCTCAACTTTGACCTGAATTATAAAAAATGCAAAGCAAATCTTGTTTTAAAATTTACCAGTAGTAACTGTGATATTCTTTTTTTCCCTTTGCCTTACTCTCTTGAATGAGTTAATTGACAAAACAGTTTCCCACCTCGTTTATGTACTGGTTATGTGGGCTGGAATAGGACTATAGATATCTCTCCAATTGTATTTGTCTTAAATAAAATAGACAGAACTCTTTCTACAAACAAGTATAAATAAATATTCCAATATGAGAAATACAAAGTTTTTTACTACTTACTATAGATTGTGGTCCATTCACAGTCATATGAGGATTAAAAGACAAGTCATGTTTTACTACTTTTCAGTCTAAGATCCAAGTAGTTAAAAAATTTGAAATTTGGCATTCAAATTTTCAATTGCTACTTCTTTGATTTGTAAAAACAGCATCATTTTGAATTGTGATTACTAAGAGATAGCTAAAGATTAATACAATTTCTTGAATAAAACTTGTTTGAATTCTCAGTCTTGAAAGAAAATAAAACTATCCTCATTGAAAGAAGTCATATCATCTTCTTTTTTAAAAAATAAATCAAGTGTAAAGGTGATGATGACTGATTGAGGGACAAATGAAAAGTAGGTAATAATTATGTAGAAAATTTATATGAAGTAAAACCCTTCAGAGAGTGACTATAAGACCTATTTTCAGTAAGGATGCTGGAATTTTAAAATCTCCCTGCACTTTAGCCATCCTGATCCTTTCACAATTTACTTAAGTGAACCCTGTGCTGTTCAACATAATCAGCTAGTCTGATGCTAACCAGGTAAACATGAAATCACTGGTGTATTTCACATTTAATTTAGAAGCAGAATATGTGAGTGGGTTTCATAGTTATCTCCATCATGAATGCGAATAGCCATAAATACTTTACTTTTAGTGAGGAAGTTACTGTTAGTTCAATTCAGTAATGCCATAAAAAAGGTGAGCTATCAGAGTTCTCATACTTGGCAGAAGGCAGACTAAAAACCAAAAATAAAAGGGGGAGGGCTATCTACAGGCTTATCAGGTGACAGGCATTCTGACTACCTCTCTGAAACGAATCCTGTTGAAATGATTTCATTTTAGTGACATCTCTGGGGAAGCAGGCAAAACGAGAGCTCTTATCCCTCTGAAAAACAGGTATGCTTTCCATTAAGGGTTTAAACAAGGCATAAGAGAACCAATAAAGACAGTACAGATAAGACGAGTTTAAATACTAAACTATTGACAATGAGACATATAACTATCACCTTATGTTTTTCACGCATGCCAATTATAAAACATTTTGAACTTAAACGAATGACTTGAGAAAATCATTAGTGTAAAAAGTGAGCTGCAGCTAGATCAAGAATCTGTCCAGTTGTTCACAGAAGGCTGGGGACATATCTGTAAGGGTGCTCTCCTGTGGGCCACTCTACAGTTTCAGATGGAATCTACCCCACTTAGCATTTCTATCTTTATCATCTCCTATTGAAAGATAGGAAATTCTTATGCTGTAATTAATTTCCCGATGATGCAAGACTACCCACCAAATAAATGAGGAATTAAAACATCCCTTTTTACTGCTGACCAACAAATAGAAATTTAGAATATCCAAAATAGAACACTCGTTATTTTGTCACTTTTTCAACAGTTATATCCTGCACTTGGTAGAGCCAAAATGTCTACACTGAAATCATTCAAAAATTAATATTTCTTCATACTGCTTATGGTATCATTTGAATAAAAAAAGTGCAAATGCTTAAAATAAAATCATATTCAAAGTAATAAGTATATTAACTATCATATCTGATTTCTATTATAGCATTACAAAAATGTGCTAATTTTTTCATCTACCATCATGTGAAGTTCAATAAAAATAGTTCAAATTTTAAAATTAAGCCTTATGTGCATAAATATGAAAGCATGAAGAGATATCATCTGAAGTCTAAACTATTTTTAAAGTATTATTTTTGCTCTCTATTTCAGTCTGATCACCCAAGTTTGGACTATTTTGCACATGGTATAAAATAATTCTATTTTCACATTATCAGAAAAAGTTACCCTTTAGTATCTACATAGAAATGCTAAAAGCCTGAGCTTGAGTAATTTTTGTCTATCATCACAGTGTCTTGTAGAGAATAAATGAAGTTGAGAGAATTTAGCTTGATTTATTGGAAAAAACAAAAAATAAAACCAAACAAACAAAAAAAAACCTTCTAGAGTAAATGACTTAGGTTCCAAAACTTTTCATTTTTTTCATTTTCAATTAATTTGGATCTCAGGAAAGAAAATATCAAGAAGCAACCCTGAACTAGTTTATGTGGCTACTATGAACAATTATCAAAGGTATAGTAACATCATTTTTAAAAATATGCCATACCAACACACCGTCATTAGGTTCCCTTACTAATACACATAAAAAACACAGGAGTTCACCGCAAGAAACTTCTGCAAAAATATCCTTCCTCCCTGAAGTTTAGTCTGTGCAGTTGTCTTTTTAAATTTTGGCAGAGGTCTAAAATATAGAGGTTCCATTCTCAAATGCTGTTTTGCTCCATACTAAATAAAATAATGGGTTTCTTTTAAGTAGCCTGTTCCACCAGCATATCAAACTGATGAGAAATTGTTTTAGAGGAACGATCTACCTATAATTGGCAATTATTATTTCACTTTTAGGTTTTATTGCTTTTTTGCTTGTTCTTTTGTTAATTCTAAGCATCTGCAATAGTCAAATTTTTACTGTGATTCATTTCAAAAAACAGTTTATAAAACTCAAGAAAGATGACTGATATTCTGTATTAGCTGATACACATTTTATGTTAGTAGATATCAATGATAAATATATGTATCCAAAATCTAATTTCTATTTCGTAATAACTTACAATTTTAAATCTTAAAATGGAATTGTGAATACTGTATTAACCACAAGAGTACATATGGAATTTTACATTATGTGTATTTTAAGCACTTTAAAAATTGGTTTATAAGAGACTTTCTCATCTAGAGTTAATTTTGGTTACCTTCCAAATTATTAATGAGCAGGATAGTGATTAAGGTTTTACTGTGTTTTCTATGCTCAGATATGAAAGGTTTCATAATGTAAAATGATATGGTGAGATTTCGGAGTTGCATGCAGTTAAACTATGGTTAAGTAAAGAAATGAAAGGAGTAAGACAGTTGGAAAACAGCATTACATAAATTAGAAAATAAATACAACTTTATAAGTTTACAATTTAGAAAGATAATTTTATGTAAAATAAACACATTTGAATGTAAATATATGCTGCTCAACTAAATATAGCTCAAGGCATCAGGACAACCTATTATTCATAAAGAAAGACTGTGAAAACATATTAACTAGTTAACACTATACCAAAAGCTATCCAAATAGAATGTGTGATATTCAGGGGGAAAAAATTGCAGGAATATGTAACTCCAAATCAAAGTAATTCTCATTTTGCAAGGAGTCTAATATCAATTTTCTTGATAAACTCATTACTGTCCATATCTCTATAAGGCTGATTTGGATTAACTAGAATGTCTAGCTGACTCTCGCGTGCATATCACCAGTGTGCCAAATGCATATTTCTAGCAGTCTGCATCACTTCTCCTTCGCGATGTGCTACTACACCTCCAACCCGGAATGGCCAATACCAAACTGAGCAGCTTCCATAGCAAACTGACACCTGTCTCTACGTAACCAGTTTGACAGGCAATCCAGGCACTTTCTAATCATTTAAATAAAATTTCCTTATTTTATTTGCCTTTTGTCTTCAACGTTTCATATCAGCATATCATCAAAATTTCTTGCACCTTTTCCTTCTAAAAGAAATTCGTGAATGTGCTTTTCCGTTCCCATTTTACAGTATCATCATTAGAACTTTAGGTTAGGGGTTGGTTAACTCTATTAGCTAAGTTTTCCCTGCCTTTTGATTTTTCTCTAATTTGTCTATCCAGTATTTAACTAGTAAGCAAATATCTCCAAACCTGAAACTCATTAGTTGATTAAAATAACTAAGAAATCAGTATTAATTTTCAGTCAACTCTATCTTCTGCTAAATGTTGAGGCTTTAGAAAACTTCATCATAGCTCCCGTTATTCCCTAAATAAATTCTTATAATTTATTAAATTAAAAATAATTTCTACATGTCATTCGCATTAACATTTTCACTGGTATTCATATTAACACCTCCACACTTTTGTTGATGACATTCACAGCAACTGAAATATTGCATCACTACAGTCCGTTAATTCATATCATACTTACAATTTAAAGCCTAATTTACCTATTAGATAATAGGTCCATTAAAAGGAGAGGCTATGCTATATTTATTTTAACCTCCTCCATCTGAAATGCTCTTTCCATTATCCTCCATTTAGTATCATTTTCTTTACATCTTAAAGCCCACTTATGGGATAATAGACTCTTTAAAGGATAGGAGTTGTCATTTCAATTTTATCTTTTACAGAATTAGAATAATACTGGAAATACAGTACTCAAAAAAGTACTCAAAAATTGTATTTTATTTAGCTTGTACATATAGCAGAATAAAACCCTTTAACACTTTCTTCAGTGTTGTTATATTAAGTAAGAATATATGGTACCACTGGATGTAGCAGATTGAGAGCAGAGTTGCTTTCTTACTGAATAATGATCATAACAATGCTTTTCAATAAATATTTTGCAGAGATTTTCAGGTATCATACAGAAATGTTCCACAGTTTATAAAACTATTACTAAGATTTATGTTTTTCATTATGCATGTTATCAAGAAAGTGTGACATGTTTGTATGTGACACTTTGGATAAATAGTATTGTCATAATTCTATGTTAACCCTGCCTACCTGTCTTTTTGTGATTTTCCTCAGCAGGATTATTTCATAAAATTCTGACTGAATAAGTCCTGCTGCTCTAAATAGAAAGATAAAAAAATGCATTCAGAATCAAATATTTTCTGTGTTTTATCCAATTAAATCTCTATCTTAAAAATAATAATTAACCAAAATGACTATATACCTATAAATACAAAAAAAGTGAAAAATAAACTTTATGTTTTGCATTTCCTCAATAGACTGACAAGAACTAAAACATGGATGGCCTGTACACACTTCTTTATAACTTGTACTACCTTTAAAAGTAAAGAATAGTATTAAGAACCTCAGGCAACTGTTGGATGGCTAGCCACAATGGAAAGAGCAAAAACAAAAACCAAAATCAAAACAGAAGAATAACAACAAAAACCAGTGTGCACAGATATATTTAATCGAACAAGAAAAAACTGTGAAAACTAGATGAAGTGGCCAGAAATTCTAGGAAACAGATCTCACTATGAAACTGAGGAGTGGGAGTAACGTACCCACCCCTGTTAGCAGGATCTTGGCTGTGAATGAAAGCTCAGTTTTTACATATGCATGAAGAGAAGCAAGTCTTAGCCATCAGTCAGCCCTGTCAAGCCAGTTTTCACACCGTGGGTAATCATTGTTGATAATATAATCCTTGAGCATGAATTAAAGAGGTGTGCATAAATGCTAAGAACCAACAGGGATACAGAACTGGAGACTGGAGATCCTTTCCACACTTAGTAATGCTAAGCATCAGGAACTGAAACATTCTTTTAGGGAGTCTATTGTTTTCTTCTCACCTGAAAATGATATAAAAAAAGAAGAAGAAGGAAAAAAATGTTCTGTTCTTGTTCTCATTACCTAATAAAAGGTTATATTTTTTCCTTTCTTTTCTTTTTCATTTTTTTTTCCCTAAGTTACCTGATATTACCTAAAATGCTTTCGAAACGCTTTGGGTGTACATGGAATAGATTTAGATGCCCAGAGAAAAATATAATTTATTGTTGTAACAGATTATGTATTTATGTATTCTTGTCAGTGTGCTGTGTATCTTCTCTCACTCTCTCTCTCTCTCTGTCTCTCCATGTCATTGCATAACAAGACAAATTACTTCACTCTCTTTCCTCCCTTGTAAAATGATCGTTTTAAACTAAATGCTCTCAATTTTCCTTTGATGTTTTAAGGTTGTGATTTCTATGACGAGAACAAAGATTGCTTTGTGAAGAATTTGATGAGACTATTGTTTGACATTTTTAATGTCAGTTCGTCATGAAGAAGTGCTTCTATTGGGTTAGAATCAGATGAGACAGAGGAAGGGTAATGTAAAATATTTAAATGCATACAAATATTTTAACGTTTAATGTTTAAATACACAATTGTTTCAAATAAAAATTATTTGGAGGATAACAATGTACAGTATAGTATCTGTTGGTGACTTTCTACTATCTTGTTTTTGAAATCAAAGATCGTTTTCATTGTATTGCTTTGGTTCTTTTTATTATTTTGTTTTGCTTTATTCCCTTTAAATTAAAAAAAATTCTTTAATTTTAAAAGATGGCTAGGTAAATCTTTCATTTGATAGCTCCTAAAATTAAACATTCTGAAACAGTGACAGATAAACTAAAGTTACCCAGATAATTATTACATTTACACGAAAATACATTTTTCTTCTTTTAAAACCTAAAGAATTTTTGTGTAATTTTATAAATATTTCCTTCATTCAGTGTATTTCCTTTTTTATATTACCGTATTTACAAAATATTTATAAAATCCTGATGCAAAATTTTAGGTGTATTAACCCCTCAAAGAATCTGAAATTATTATTCTACATCATCCTCAGCAGCTTTAAAAGTATGCTATGGATTTATTTAAGCAAAATTTAAGAAAAATTTAAAAATTAATTTGTCAGTTGCTTTTTACCCTGTTTAAAAGTCATGTACCATGTTCATTGCCTTGTTTTGATTGACTTTACTCTGTTTTGTTTTGTTTGATTGTATTCTTTTCAAAATAAAAAAAATAAATAACTAAATAAATAAATTGTGGGTGTAAACCTTTCTTCTAAAAAAATTAACATGTCACTTTGCATTAAATTTTATCATTTTCAATTTTTAGCAAATTACACAAATTGATGAAAATATTTTCTTGTTGAACATGCAGAGATGATTCCTGAGAGATATTTTCCATCACTATTTGGAGTTTCATCTCTCATTACCTGGTTTCCTTTCTCTCATACGCAGTATCTTTTTTGCTTTCTGGCATTGTCAGAGTGAGACATTTCCTCTGGTCATCACTTTAAGTTTCTTTCTGATGTTGACAACATAAGATTTAATTTTTCCTTCAAAAATATATTCTTATTTATCATTTATTTATTCACCAGGTTGGATATTGCAAAAATAAAAACTAGCAAATTCTTTTAGAACTTTTAAAAATAAGTCAATTAAACTTAATTATATTCAATATACATATTTAAATTTTGATAAAAATGAAGACAGCTGCATAAATCAACCCTTGGCTACAGCTTTGAAAAATTTAATGCTTTGTGGGCATGACTTACTACAAGTTTGGCATTAATCACCTATTGTATCTGAAAGAGACAGAAAACTTCTTTTGCTTACACAACTTTTTATTGGAATCAAAATGTAGTGGTTTCCTTTAAGGTAGTCGGTACACATTGTAAAATCTTAAAATCAAGGAATATAGCTATCTCTTCAAACAATTATCATTTCTTAATGGTGAAAGATTTCAAATCCTTTCTTCTCATTGAAAAAAGTTTTAATCAAATAAATAATTATAAATGTACTGATGAAATAAAAAAATCATATTTGACTCATCCATATAAAGAGATAAAGACTTCTGTGGTTGTGGCAAGCGAGCCTTGATTGTTTGAAGGTTTCCATCGAAGTGATTTGCTGGAGCTCTATATCCCAGTGGGCATTTATTGCTCCTTCTACTCTCCTCTATCTCTTCTTTGTATGCTCAACTTTCACAAAATAGCAGATTATTCCCGGTATACTTTCTTCTCTCCATTACAGTGTTTTTTTTTTCTTGCTTGATGTATCACAGTTTAGAGGTAAAATAGCTCTCGCATTAATGGTGCTTGTGATTGGCTGCTCCCTTTAAGGCACTGACACTCATGTAAGTGAAGTGAATTCACTAAAGGGTGAAACTAAAATTATCTCTGATAATGCATACAGACACTAAAACAATTGTTGCGCAGATAGCGTCTGTGTCTGTGTCTGTCCAAATCTGCCTGTGTTCTGATTCACTTCTGATAGTCATCCAGTTCTTTTGCTAGAGCGTCTACAACATTCTCTTAACTATCTTATTTGTTTGATTTTCAAGATAAAGAGTAAGATTTATTATTTAAAGGTAGGTTTATCTAGTTGCTATAATTTGCAAAAAAAGGAAAATAATAAGGTATACATCTGAAAACCACGATTCGAAGCATAAATATGCAATATAATTGGAACTGTTTTACTCATAAATACTATATAATTACCAAAAATCTCACAAAATTAGAAACTACTTAAATTTGGTTTGAGGATCCAATGTTTATCTTATCTATTTAGCTTCTATCTCTTACAAATTTAAGAATGGAAGAATATATTTTATAATGTTTTCGATTAAATCCAAAACAAATTTGAGATTAGATTGGATTTTGGTCTAGTTAAATTATATTATGCTGTAATGCATGAGTCACTTTATGTTTATAGTTTTTACTTCAGTTTAAAACAAACTGGCTATGCTTTAACCAACATTTCTTTTCACAAATATGAGTAAAAGATTTTATATGTAAACACATCTAAATATATAATAATATTGACTCACAGCTACTATAGTTACATAGAAACTTAAGATTAACTAAATACTATAAAAATGAGAACAAAAATAGCAACATGAGTGAAAGTGTGATTTAGAAAACATTAATGTGTTGACTTGTTATGTAGTTTGATTGTTAAAAAGCAATACAGCGCTTGGCATACTTCCTCAACAGTGAAAAAACAATTACTGCTTTAAATTATTTTATTAGAGTTGGAACAAGCTCTAGACTATGACAATAGTCTGCTGTTTAGATTCAGGTATTTTATAATCTTAACATATATTTGGAAGTTAGGTGATCATTTCATACACACATATATATGTATATATGAAGAATTTCATTAACAATGAATTTCATTATAAATAAGTACCTTTGTACAAACTTGTAATAAATTTGCCTTGCATGCCTCCCATATCAGACAACCTATGGAGTCCTCAATCTTGCTTTATATTTTAGAATTTATAGTAAACTGATTTGGCAGGTCACTTGTGCACGCATACTATTTTTATAGTCTATGCAAAGTATGGACTTGGAATTATGTTAGTGATTCCTTATGATTTGCCAGTTTGTGAAGAAGAGGATAAGGTTTAGAAACGTTTCCTTTCTTCAAAACTATGCGTAAAACATTTTCTTAAAATTATAAACCAGGGTTGCCTGTCCTCATTCTTTGAAACCTCTTTTTTTTACAACTATAAATTCCTGGGCATACTGGTGCATGCCTGTAATCCCAGCACTCGGGAAGCTGAGACAGGAGGAGGATCACTGGTTTGGAGGTCACCCTTGGCTACATAGTGAGTTAAAGGCTAGCCTGGACTACATAGCGAGACCTTGTCTCAAAAACCAAACCAAAACAACAACAACAGCACTATAAGTTTGAAAAATCACTTTTGATGCTTATTTCTACATTTCATTGTTTCAGCTCTAGCATGTATTTTGTTTCTCTTGGCATTTTTCAATTCAATTTTTTCTCAGGTATATATTATAGAAAGTAAAAACATATATAACAAGATGTCTCTTGCAGAAGGTCAGCACTGACTCTCTGTGCATCTATGCTGTATGTGATATTTGGTTTATTTTGTGGGAAAAGGAAAGAACTTAAATTTCCCAATTGGATAGGCTAGAGAGGAATGCTAAGATCAGGAAGGCAGAGTGGAGCAGTTATTTTTGACCAAGAAAGTCTGTATTTGCAAGGACATCTTATGCTTTAAAAGGTACATAAATACTTCTCATTTTAGACAATCAGTGAAAATCATGGCAGATAACACACAGAAATTAAAAGTTGGTTTTAAAAATTAATGTCATTTAGAGTAACATAAAATGTAGAAATATAGACAATTTAAAGAGTTGCAGTTTCATAAAACAAAAGTAAATTAGTTGGTAGTAACAGATGAAAAACCACTCACTAAGCAAGTGAAGAAATAAATCATCTATGAATCATGAACTACAAATTTATTGCAGATTCTTTCTTTCTATATCAGATATAGTTTTGGAATAAATCTGATAATTTTAAGGAAAGGGTTTATCATTTTCTAAATATTACTGTTTTTTAACAAACAAAATTCCCTAATATGTACTTTGCAAATGGCATATTGTGTTAATATGCTCAATGTTCAAAATTCTGAACTTTCTTTACAATTGTGAAAGCAAAGTTCTTTTAATGAGTGGCTGCATTTTGCCTTCGTGATGAATATGGTATGGAGCATGTGGCTAATAAACTACCTCTAGTTCTGTACTTAAATATAGACTTGGGTCACGATGCTTTTTTTTTTTTTTAATCAGATAAGAACCTGGAACATCATGGAAAATTGTGTTTGAAATGGTATATGCACTTTTATTTTTCAAATATACAGTATAATTCATGTTTCCTAAATGTTATAATGCATTTAAATATTCACAGACCTGTCATCCCACTAATCTAATTTGCTTACTTCAAACTTCTGCCAGAGCTTGAGACTTTGCATTATTAAACAGAACAGCTATATCAATGTTTTATTTAAGCATTAGATATCTGATTTATATTCTTTAATATGTTTATGTTGTTGCCAGTTATTTGTACTTCTGCTTTCAAAATATCAAGATGATTTTCTGAATTTTATTCACCAATATTTATTCTTTTATATTGCAAATCTCTGCATTTTGTTTGTAGCCTTTGTAAGATTTTAATTATTGTATCACTTTGCTGATAATGCTTTGTGTCTCGGTTCATAACTGGATATCTAAGCAGCAGTTGCTTTGTCTATAAATAGTAAATGAAAAATAACAATCAGAAGTTATTTGTTGTTTGCTAGGCTACTACTTCTTAGTGTGGACTAATGTTTACTCAGCTGATGGATCAAATCTCAAGTAGGTAATATATAATTAACAGATATAAAAGCTACAAATAAAATTGCTATTTGTTAGTGTGCTATGTAGCCTAGATATGTTATAAATATTAGCAGAATGACATGGTTTGTAGGCATTGCTCAACATTGGAATATCAGTCAGTTTTTTGGATATTGTGTGCCAACTACGAAGACTTTGTGTCTTGTTGGACAGCTACTGGATCCTTCATGTCTTTTAGACTGCTGTCTGTAGGTGTAGTAATTTACTAGCATCTGGGGTCTTCCCATGTACCTTTATCCTTCTCAATATTAATTTTAAAATTCTTGTTGTAAACTGAAGACACATTAGATTTGCAGTTCTCTACGTTTCTTAAACTAGGAATTCAAAAAACAATGGTTTTATGTCTCTGGAGTTTTAAACCCTACTCGGAGGCTAAAAAAAGACATATATGCACATTTATACAAAGATATTGCTTTATGATTAAAATTCAAAAGAGTTAAAAATTTGTAAGAAATGTTTGAAACGAAATTCCTTTAAAAATTCTGGGCAAAACAAGAAAAGAAAAATGGCAATTTGTTTCAACAACAGGATGTTTGAAATAGTAGTTTGTCTAGAATTTATTGCACAACGAAATTTCTGTATGCTTTAATATTTGACTTCAAGAAATCAAGCTACCGTCTTTACTTGCTGCATTTTGTAGTTAAAAAAATGATTTTTATAACCTAGAATACTCATCCTCAAAGTTATCACTGCCTTACATAATACTTGTAATCCAATATAAAAAATAAACCTCATACCTCTTTAATTTTGAAATAGCTTAGGTTGTCACTGGCAAGTAAGATTAAATGATTATGTATTTAAAATTCTGGGGCTGGGTTGTGTAGCTCAGTCATGCAGCTTCAAATGTGTGAGGCTTTGATCTTAATCTTTAGCACCTCAAAAAATGAGTGGAGAGAGAAGTAAATTCTACACAATGTTATTGATATATTAATAGTTATTTATAAATTGATTAGTAGATGTATGGAAATAAGATGGTTGATAAATGATAATTTTCAGTTGCTAGAAAAAGTTATTAAATATAAAACATGGTGTACTAATGTTTAGCACAATCAGTCTAGATTACAGATGACGATAGACTTAAAATACATTCAGATTGCATTTTATGATCAGAAACTCAATAAATAATGTGCCATCCTTGATTTAAAAAGAAATAGATGACATTCTAAATTTGAGAAGTAGCTACCGCTTATGAAGGTAGAATCCTTTAATAATTCATTCATTTTAAGATAAGCCATTTAAAATTGCTACTTGTCCAACTTATATAAGATTAGTAAATTCATGTTTGATAAAAATTGCTGTTTGTCCCTAGACAGTCATTTTATATCACTATTGTCAGGCTTATACATTTTAGACATACGTATGCTGAATTTACTATTTATCTTCTGGCTTTTTGTACTTATGATATATATATATTAAAATAGAAGTAGAATATCAATAATTATCATTTGTTGTCAAATGTGTCAATGAAATTCATAGTACAGAGACCCTCTAGTCCTGTATATCCAGGGTGTGTCATATGCTACACAAATAAGACTCTAGGCCAGGGATTAACTCAGTGGCATAAGTGCCTGCCTGGCTAGCACAAGGTCCTGAGTTCATTCCCAGTACCAAATAAGAATCTAACAGAAAATGCTAGAACCCCATAAGCAAATGCAGCTTTAAAATGAGGCTCAGATTAAAATCTATGTAATTCATGTACAAACAAGTGGTCATAATACTTTAAAGATGAACTAATACCTTTATCATTATAAACACAGTACAACAACCAATTATTATAACGTATTTTCTCTACTAGTATATAAAGTAATGTGATTAATAAAACTTTTACTTAAATGAAATTTTTGTTTTCAAATCTCTAGTATAAAAAATTTGTTAGCTATTCTCTCCAATACTTTAAACTATTTTATAAATTTTAATGCATGCCACAATCTTTTCTTAATCATGTGTCATTCTAATAACTTGAAAATAAAATATGATTTTCAAACCTAGTTCACAAAGAAGTAAATATGAATTGATTTCAGATCAAATCTTTTCAAATGACACTGTTTTTTAAAATTTCTTAATTAAATTTAAATGATTACAAATTAGGAAATTATAATTATGATAATTGTATAAGCCCTTAAGGTGTTTGATTAATATAAATATTAAGTAACAAATTTTCAATTAACTAAATATGATACAATCTTGTGTTTGCATATACATCATTAAAACAAAAACTGATAGTAATTCCATGAGGCACCAGGAGCATAAAAGCCAGTGTAAATCTTGTTTCAGGAATTTAATCCATATTGAATGTATATGATGAAATTAAAAAATGAATCATTTGCCGAAGCAATGCTTCATACCTCTGATTAAGAAGGTTGAATGTCTGGCTATTGTCAGAGAACATTTAGTAAGACATACTAGGTTATAGAGGAATGAAGTTTCATGACCAAAAAAAGTTAAAGAATTATTGAATTAAACAAACCTAATTGATTTCTTTTAAGCCATTCTGGAATTTAAAATTTATTAATACTATGTCCTAAGAAGATAATCTAATACCTAATTCTCCTGATCTTATTAACCATAGCTATTTTTCCCCACAAGAAACAGGCACTATGCCACTGATCTATATCCCCAGACCCCCTTACTTTTAAGGGTCTACAACTTGTTATTGTCTATTAAATATTCTTCTCATGCATTCCCTATGTCTGTAAATAAACAAATTCTACTAGGACTAATGCTTACTCACTTTTATGATCTATTGGTTTTCCCTGCATTTGAATTTCTCCTCTTGTACTGCTTTGAGAAATCACTTTTGCACCTATTTTTCGTTCTGTATTTACTGACACTCCATTGGTAGGTTGATATTGGCCATACCGGGAATATTTAAAGCATAAACAGTGGCAAAATTTACAAACAAAATCTTTCACCACCAGAGACAATTATTAACCAATTACCTTCATATCGGTCAACAATATACAATATTTATATCAACTTTATCCAGGATTCATTAAAAAACAATGCTATTATTTAATTGGTAATTTTAACACCGGATAAAATATAGATCTACCTAATGATGTACAAGGATTATTACACAAGAACATTATAATAATATGCCATTGAACATATTATTTAGTATGTTTGGATGAACTGGAAGAGCTTAATGAAATGACAATGATCATTTTCACTGATCTATAATATAATAATGACAGCAAATTGACATTGTGAATAAATAACTAAAAATAATAAGATAATGAGCATCTTTAGGATTTCTTGCCTACTGATTTTTAAAATTTTCACTTGAAGTAGAAAATCAGCTGCATCAATAAGTTGATTCATATCCTAGGAAATATTTTTCAAATTAAATTAAGTTCTAATGGTTTACTGTAACTTGTTTAAATTATTTATTTAATATATATGATGCAGAGTTTTATTGGTATGGGATTAAAAATTCCTCGATATAATCATCTGTTGACCATTTTAAGATCATTGGAGGAAAGTACCAATATTAGTTGTCAGAAATTCAGGTAATTTTACAAATATCAAAGTAAAAGATAAAAAATTATATACTACTCTCAAACCTAGAATACATTTTAGAAATGATAGAAAAATGTATCATTTTTGTAATCCCATTAACAATCCTACTATCAATACCAGTTTTTCTAAAACACCCAATTTCCCAATCAAAAGAAATTAAAGAGTGGCTTTAAATTGAGAATCATAAGAAAAATGGTTCACATATCTATGTTGTATAAAAAAATAAAGTTTTTCCTATGAATTTATTACATGCAAAGTTAGCTATTTGTTTGTAAGTGAACTACCGAACATTAAAGAGAAAGTTTCTTTTAAGTAAACATGAGGATAATTTTCATTTGTAAAAAGTTGTATATTAGACTTACACGTCAGAGGCAAGTAGTTAACTTGCAATACACTTGTTAAAGATTTTAAAAGCAGTAAGTCCGGAATGAAAGATGTAAGGCTGACTGTGTGAAAATCAGTCAGATGGTCGTGTAGTGTCTAAGACTGAAAAATGAAGCAAACTATTCCTTTAAAAATGGACACGAAGAGAAAACGATGTTACAAGTATGATATTGAAGTTAGCTTTGAAAGGATAACATTTCAATTTTAGCATGGTTTGGACATTTAAGTTGACTTAACTAATATTCAGTTGTCAGGATTACAAGCAAATAGCAAACGAGCAACTGTAAACATGCAAGGCACATAAATTTTGTTTTTTTATTAACTATAAATTTTAACTGAGACATTTGTTTCATAAGAGCTTCACAAAGTTTAATAATTTGTGGGCTTTCTATTTTTCCAAATAAAACTATAAAATGTCTTTTGAAAATATAGACATTCGATTGTATTCAAAAATTTATCATGTGTTTTGAAAAATCTGTGTATGCACTTTATATTTGTTTACTACATAACACAACTGAAGTACATTTGGAAATCATTCATGTATTAAATTCTTAACTAAAAAAAAACAAATTCAAAAGTATCAAAATAAACATTTTGAAATTCTTGCCAAGTAGAAGACTTAAAATATTATTTGTGAAATTTTTCTGACTTAAAAACTGAAGCTTTAATTGAAAATTAAAATAAGTACTGTAAATAAATATGTATTTTTATGAGAATCTCATTATTACATCTCCATGTATAAACAAAATTTTCATCATTTTTTTCTAATTTTGTTTTTTTCTGTAAAATCATTTTAGTCATATCTGTTTCCAAAACATACCTTTAGGTTAGCCAAATGCTAAACTTATATTGAAATATACCACCCAGCACCACCCCCCATTCTCAGTACCAAAAAAGTAAGGGAATCAGGGAAACACTTACCTAATTTTATTAAGTTAAAATAATATTCAGGTGCATATTCTGAACCAACTTAGATGACAGTTGTAGCCCTATTCTGTTTATAATGTTTATCATGCCAGTAACATTGAAAGCCTATAATTTCACCTTTGCTTCAAATATTAAGTCTAACAGTTTAATAGGAATAACTACTGTAAATTCATTCACCTCATTTTATCTTCCCAGGTTTAGTAAGAAAGACATGAGAATGACTAATGTTTATAAATAATTTTGGGCTACATATCGATATTTTCATAAAGAATAGTAAGAAACTATGTTATATACAGTCTGGGAAAAAGGAATGTAGTGGCAACAAATTTCTAATAGAAATAACTACATTTTCATAATGTCTCTTATTAGGCAAAGGTTAGCTTGAAATATTTAAAATTAGAAGTATTAGAAATTAATGAAATAGCTTGTGCTTTCATTTGTTTTACGAACTCCGTTTATATACAAAATATAGACTATTATGCTTTTTTTAACGAAATATACTAAATTCATCTATTTGAGAAATCCATTATATTTATCATTAAAAGAAAATTTTTCTCCATGTACATGTACATAGTCAACAGGATTGATACGAAAATAATTTAACTTGAATGATGTAATTATGTAATGGAATGTAAAAAAATTATAGCAATTAAGGTGTTGTGACATGCTCTAATGAATGAATCTGCACTGGTTGATGATACTATGTCTCCTACTCATTAATTATTTGGACAGAGAACATTATATTTTACTTAGTATGAAGAAATACAGTCATAAATTACCACTAAATATTTTGTCTGTACATTTTCATTTAGTATTGATGGTGTTTCTTTCATATCCATGATTTATGGGGAAAAACCAAAGCAAACCAGCTAGTATTAGAGTCTCTAGATAACCTCAAAATATAGTTCTATTCTTCTACTGCATGCAGCTAGTAATTTTTGAGGAAAAGAAAGTTAGAATTTCTAAAGAATTGCCTTATAAATAACCACTATGACTTGCTAATATTTCTTGTCTGGATGCTCAACTGATTTGCAATGTTTCTTTTTAAGTTTCTTGTTTGCAGACTAGTAAGAAAGACACACCTCTTCTGTATAGCTGATTAAGGTAAATTTTCAACATAGATGAAGCAAACCAAATGATACATTCTTTTTCTAAATAGGTGTTCTTTCCTTAAAACCTTACCTTCCTATTTAAAAAAAGCTGGAATTTTAAAATGCAACAATAATGCATTAAATAGAGAATACCTCTAATTTTATTTGTGCTAGTGGTAGGCAACAGGGGCCCATGTGTATATACTTGTTACATACATCAAATTATAAAAACACCCATATGCTTACAAAAGAGAAAGTAACAAATTAATCTCTCTATGATTTTCAAATATATCCAGGCCATATGCACTAGCTTTCTTCTTTTTCTCTTTCAATAGCTTTCTCCACATTATCTACAACTCCAGTAGAAGATTACACAGAGAAGTATCCATCTGGCATAACACACCAAAGAATCTCTGGCTAAATGACAGCTTAAAAACCTAATACTAATTTAGATGTCATGTTTAGTATTAAAGAAAATAAATGTTGCTGTCCTGCTCTACATTTCTCAAGACAACTGTCTTTTTTAATAGAATAGTACTCTGATTATACCAAAACACTCAGAAAAAAACCTCAGTGAATACTGATTTTCTCCTTATCTTTGTTTTACTGGCCTCTTGCACAGACTCCACTGTTTCGATGTTTTTAGGGCCATATGAAAGCTTTGATCACTATTGAGTACTCACGAAAATTAAAACATTTCATAAAGAACACCATTTTTTAAAAAACTGATCTTCTTGGGAAATTTAAATTATAAGCTATTTTTAGCTAGATAGGGAAACCTCCCCCAAAGTCAGAGAGTACCATGTTTCCAGGGGCTGTGGTAAACCAGAAGTGCAACTTTATTTTTAGAGACAAGAAAGAAAAATCAAACTGGGGAGGGGGCTTACTATATGCATTCCTCAACATTCTACAACTTCAGGACATCAAAAAAACTGCAAAACTTGGAAAAATAAGTGTATCTCTTTGAAAAAAATTGATTTTCTTTATCTCATTAGATTTTAAAAGATTCACCAAAGAATTTCTTGTAATCAAAAAATATAATAAAATAAAATTAAGGGAAGGACAGAAAAATATGAAATGGATAGAACCAAGTAATCCACAATACTGCCCTTTACTTAATATTCACTTCTTAGCTTCTGAGTCTGACTTCAGTAATGAAAGATATTTTTAAAAACGGTGGCATTTGCCAAAGAAATCACTGCACACCATTTTCTGAAGCTTTCAAAGAAAAAAAATTTTTTTAGAAGAGTGCTGAATTTTATTAGATTGTGTGTGTGCGTGTGTGTGTGTGTGTGTTCAAGTTCCTGTCTGTAAAAACATGATCATAAACTCATAAACTTGGAGAGGTGCCACATGCATGTGATCCCAGTACTTTGGGAGGCTGAGGCAAGAGCACGACAAGTTTGAAGCTCAGGTTTGGTAAATTAGAGACAACCTTTGTATAAATAAAAACATAAAAGGGGTAGGGGATATAATCAGTAGAAAACTCTGGCTTCAATAACCAGTACCAAAAAAAAAAAAAAAAAGAAAAGAAAAAAAGAAAGAAACAACAGAAGTGCCATTTTTGGTAGCAAATATAAAAGTAAAATAGAAATAAAGTTCAAATGTTAAATATTTTCAAATTTCTTAAAGTCACCCTATACAAGTCAATTATTATAATTAGTTTCTGTGATTCACTGAGCTAGACATTGTGTAAACTCTACATGGAAACATATACTCATAGAATGACTATAAGTTATCAACTGCTCATTGGCAAGATCCTATTGAGTGGAAAAGGAAAGACATAGAAACAATTTAGCCACAGAATTTGAACAGCAAAAATGGACTATTAAACTTCTACTCTTGCATTCATACTTAAATTTAGCCTAACAATTGAATATAATACTTTGGTTTATGGGGATGTAGTTCCGTGGTGTGGAGCTTTCCTAGCATGGGCGACATCATGGGGAAGGGGCACAAAAAAAGCAGGGAAAGAGGGAGGGAGAAAGGAAGAGCTATAAATACATGTTAAAGATATTAAAATGTAATTATCCTTAAGAAGAAATGCCAACAAGTGTTCGATTTTAGAAAATGACAGAAAATCACCTTAATCTTATCTTACCCCATTTTTTCTCAAATATTTTATTCTTGGAAATTTCTAGCATAATTATAAAATTGAGTGGTGGGAAATATGCTTATTTTCCCCTCCGATTATTGAGATTTTCTTCCTCTAGTCAGATAATTTCAATCATGATCTCTAGTGCCTGATTTATCTAAGGATCATCTTCACTATAGATGAACAAATTCAGTTTAGTTTCAATTGTTGGTTCTACTGTGACACACCAAGGTCCCCCTACCCTGGGTTAGTGACTTTCTATTTTACAATCATGAACATTACTGAAACACTAGAAATAAATAAATACATTATTTATCATTCATTTAACAAATAAAAATTGAGAAAAAATGTAGTTTAACGTAGAAGAGGTCTTGATGCCTCTGGAAACATTTTGGTCTAGTTTGAGAGTACATTCAGTTTTCATCCATTTTTGACTTTTAGGTTCGTTATTTGGACAAGTTTTTTAATCCATAATCAATTTTACCAATTATTTTCATATGTGTACAAGGCATAGTAGCAGAGCACTACTTTCTTAAAACCAAATTGTCAGTAAATTCTAAGAAAATCGCTAAATGGAAACAGAAGTAACGAATGGACTTGCCTGCAATTTACTTCAATAAAAATGTGGCATTAAAAATCAAAGTAAAATACATCTAAAATTATGTTATAGAAAGGTAAAACTAAAATGCTTTTCTGAATAAAGTGGGCAAGTTTGTGGAATAGGCACACAACAAAATTGGCGTTTCACTTTAATACAACAACAGTCTTTGACAGCAAACTAGTTTAACATTGAACATCTCCCCAAAACAGTTATCCATTTCTAAGCACATAATAATTCATTGCTGCCCTTCACTGTACATTAAATGTCACCCGTCACTGTGACGGGAATGTAAAAGCTACTGTGGGCGAGTCAGGAGTCAAGATCAAAGCTGTTAATGCATGCCCTTTGGACATGGTTTTCCAAAGTCACTTAAACTATCAAAAACACTGTGTTTAAAACATCTTTACCTCTGAGCTCAAAGTAAATGCAGAATATTGTTTTTTAAATGCAAGGAGTCTAAATAAGGGAATAACCACATCATCTCGGGACCACAGGTCATGCTTGAACCAAAACGTGAGTCAAGACAGCCTCAGTGATCACTGTAATAATAAAGTACTGAGCAGATTCTGTAAAGGCCGTGCCCTGCTGCCCAGACATACAGGTAATAGTCAAATATTCTAGAAATCATTCTAAAGTTTAATGCCAAAAATCCAAGATAGTCATGTATTTTAATGTATAAAAATTCGTGTTATATGTTTAACTCATTAGATATTTTTTTCATTCTAGTGATGAATAGGGTCCTGAACATTGTTTATTTTATTCTTTCCTCTATTTGACCATGCTCATTATTCATTTAAGTACCTTGAACTTTTTTTGATTATATTCTTATAAAATTTGGCATAGCATTCTTCTTCTTCTGAAATTATTTGTATTTCCTTTTTAAAATATCAATATAGGGATAAAATATGTAATATTCTATAAGCTTAGTGAATAATTGTTAATGTTACATCAATCCTGTTGGAGGGAAATGTGTTGGAGGGAAATTCTCATCTAAACCAAACTAATTTCAGCTCAGTATACTATCAGGAACCCTAGGCCAAAATTTAGGCCCTGAATTTCAAGTCAGCTCTGCTTATCTTGGAGACACCTAGTTAAGAGAAAAAGAAAAACTCTTAATATTTATGGAAATTTAAATGGACTTATCTATAAATGGGTAACAATTTATCTTTTCTGTAGTATAGGAAATATTTGAAGCAAGGTGAAAAGTGCATCTTATCAGTATAATGAGTGGGTGCCCTAATCAAGCTTTTATATGACTTCCTGTCTTTACAATAATATACCTGGGTCAAAGAAAAAGAGAAATGGAAAGAGATTTAGGGAAAAATGTTAAGTGCAAGCCTGTCGTGGACAAAACTTCTTTCAAACTGTCAGCCAAGAACTACTGTTAGGCTATTTGGGAAAAGGTCATTTTATATCTAGAATACACTATCCCAGGCTCATTTTTATTGATAAATGAGTTCTCAGCTAATTCAGATAAGCATGCCGATTCTGTCATTATGCTATAAATAAAACATGACTGCATGTAAGGGACCGTATCATATAAAACCATATCAGGACAGTAAATAATACTATGCATCTGTTTCTTAATACTGATTAAAACTATTGAGATCA
>RJWT010009802.1:0-24805 GCA_004365215.1 Cuniculus paca | reverse complement strand
TCTCCTCAGCCGCTCTGTGTCTCAGTTTCTTAATATGTAAGAGATGAAAACTGAATGACAGAGGGTTGGGAAGATTAAAAGCTGCATCCATTCATCTCTGCTTTCAGTATGTATGTCAAATGCTAATTATTGAGATCATGAATGTGAAGATGATGAATGTAAAAATGATTTTTCATAGGATGAGGTACAGTATAGTTGCTCAATATTTCATATTCCCTTGTACTTTCCATACTTCCCTTTCTTCCTGTCTTCTTTTCTTCTCCTATTCATCTATCTTTTCACAAAAGGTATGATTTTGAAATTCTCCTGGGTTTTGAGGAAGGGAATCAGACACAGTCTTACCTTCACCTTGAGGACTCTGATTCAACTTTGAAGCCAACTTCCCCTTCCCCCAGGAAAGCAAAGCAGTAAACTGTGCAGTGATTATGCACTTGCCACCTATTTTATGTGCTGGGTTTTGAGATCCTTAGAGCAGTCTACCATGTGAACACAGTGTAAGACGGTTATTGTTAACTAGGGGAATTGGAAATCCTTGCTATTCTTCTAAAAAATCATATCTCATTTTTCCATTCTACCTCCTAGTAAACAAGTGCCAAATTTGAAGGAAGGTTTGATGCGGTGTGATTTCTGTTCTAAACTTCACCTTTAAGTAACATATTTTATATCCTTTGCCACCTACATAAATCCCCCCTCAAAACCTGTCAGAAACCATATCTAACAAGGATTCACAACCTGTCAGGTGTCAGAGAAACAGCATTGTCACTGAAAAGAATCAAAAGGTCAGAAATTGTGATTTCTTCAGGTCATCTTTGGAGAAAGGTCCAGAAAGTGATATTGTGTGGGAATAGGGAATGAAATGTCATAGTTTTTCACCAGTAACTAACTGCATGCCCTTGGGCCATCCACTTTTCTCTGAATTTTGCTGTGCAATTAGTCTAGTTCAGTTATTATTTTTAAATACAAGGAATCTATACTGCGCCTTCCAGGCATAGTGCCAGGTACAGACCCAGGGACAAACAACATGTAGTTTAAATTGTTTGGGAAGTTCAGATTTGAAAGCAAACATTTCATACATTGTAATGCACTGAAGAAATTTTCTGTAGATCTTCTGATTGTGCATGTGTACATGTTCACGCATACACTTATATAGGCAAATACATATTATTCTAGTGAGTAGGTGGAAAAGTGAGGCATAATTAGCAAATGCCTCTGACACAAGAGTGAACTGAGAGTCTAGTATAAATGAGATGTCATTCCAGGCACTGCAGATAGAGGAATGAACATAACCAATTCCCTGTTCTTGTAAAGCTTACATTACTGTGATTAACAAAGTCATATCTTAGAGAACAAAAAAGAAGCCCTGGGTTTCTTCACCTAGTTTTGAAGGAATAATTAGAGGGAGGCCTTTGACCTCAAATAGAGACTGAACAAGTTGAAACTGTTCTTTAGCAGGAATCCAGCCATGCAATAGGCTGCCTTTGTGCCGACTCAGCACCGGGGACAGCGCCACATTCTGTCAACGCTTTAGGCATTGTTCAGGCAGCTAGCTGATCTATTTATATGCTCTGAGCTTAACATATCCTAGGGATTCTCAGTGCGCTTAAAGTGTGTAGGTAGGACCTGATTCAGCTCTTATGGCTATGCCTACGTCGTCCAGGAGTTGTATATTGTCAACAAAGTCATCCCCAAAAAATTGCCCAGCCAATTCTCCTGCTTGAACACTGTAGACTACACAATCTAAAAGAAAATTAACGCCGCGTCACTTTTTCTGAAACGTTTCCCATGACTCTCTCCTCATTCCTACCTCTGTTTTCTATCTCTTTCACCATCTGTAGCCCTGAACTGTGCATTTGACTGTAAATGTATCACTCAAGGCACCTGTGGTGGAGTGAAATTGGTTAGGATTTCATGGTCCCATCCAATTTCAGCTAGCAGCAGGCAGGGAGGGGAAAATGTTTAGATATGGAAAGTCCCATAGGTTTTGCTTTTCTCAAAGCAAAGTTTAGGGAAATGGGATGTTTGTTGTTGATTGCCTACAAAATTTTGTCCCTTGAATTATTTTCCTAAAACTGTCATGGGATCTTTTAGGTGGTGTCCTTAAAATATCTTTCTCAGGTAGGAAACATAGTACTTTTCCTTTGTTTTTTAAAACTGTTATTTCAACTTTTTTGGAACAACGTTATTGTAGTGGCATCTAACATCTAGAAGTAAGGGAACCACATGAACAAGACAGAAACTCTCAACCTAGGAGTTTTCAGGGTCTCACCCAGGAATAGAGGATAGAATTTATATCATTAGAAGGGATCCGTAATTTGCTTTCTTTGTGGTTAGGTAGAATCATACAATACAGCATTCAAATATCAGAATATAAAAAAGTCTATAGTAACTAATTTTACTTCTTATCTAATACTGAATATCCCTAACCAACACTATAGTTGACACTTTTTTTCCTTCATTAGTATTCCCTCTCTCTTTTTGTAATAGGGACCTAGTTTCCTTAAGAAACTAAATTGCACTTCCTTCAATAATCTCAGTTTGTGTGGCTTTAACCTGGTTGGGTTGAGCCTAGGTTCAGTGTTGGGTGTGTGAAGCAGGGTCAGTCAAATGAAGCATGGCAATGGCTTTGTTAGGATTTTTGTTAAACAGAATGAGGTCTTCAAAATATTCCCAGAACCAGGGAATGCATTCGCTTATATGATAAGAGATAACTAAGATTGCAAATAAAATTAAAATTGCTAATCATCTAACACTGTCATAGGTCAGAACCTTGGGCTATCCAGATGGATCAGAAGCAGAAGAGATCAGAGAGATGTAGTTTGAGCACTCGACCCACTCTTGTAGGTTTTGTAGATGGAGGAAGAAAGCCGTGAGCCAAGGAAAGTGGGTGACCTCTAAAAACTGTGAGGAAAGGAAACAGACTTCCTTCAAAGCTCCCAAATAATAGTCCTGCCAACATCTTGATTTTAATTCAGTGAGACCTGTTTCAAATATCTGTAGAAGAATAAAAAAAAACCAAAAACAAAACAAAAACAATGCATTGGTTTAAGTAACAGCAAGCATGTTTTAAGTAACTAAACTTATGGTAATTTGCTGAAGCAGCACTAAAAATTAATGACTGATAGACACATGAGCAAATAATAGTTTTCTCAGGTACTTCAGTTAAAAATAAGAAGCATACATTTTCTTTTTCTTTTCTTTTTTTTCCTGCCATATAAAATGACTTTAGATTTAGGCAAGAGTTTGTCCAAGAAGGAAATTACAGAATAAACTAGGGAAGAAATACACATTTCTGATGATTTTGTGTGAACAATTTTATCGAATCCTTCTGGAAACCAAAAGTAGCTTCAGATACTGTAGTTCTTTGAGGAATTAGGCACCTTATTTGTCCTTTAAGCCAGTCTGAGTTAGACTCATGTCACTTGCAAATAAAAAAAAATCCTGACAAACACAGGCTTGGTAGAGTAAACATCACCTCTTGAAATACCCTATTCCAATTTTGGATTCTTTTGTTATTGTTCCTTATTAAAATAGAGCTGAAATCAGCAAGCACATGGCTCTTACCCTTGATTGCTATGTCCTGAGGCCACAGCAGACACATTTAACTCCTACTTCCTCTTGAAAGAGATTCAGGTTTTGAAAAAGTAATCCTCACAAGATCCAAAAGTCTTCTCTTCTCCTGGCTAAATCCTCTTAGTTATTTTCAAAATTCTGGTGATATGGCTTTGAACTTTTTTACTAACCTGTGGTCAATCTTATCTGCAAGAACTTGATTCTGATAATGTTTTTCTTAAAGATAACATCACAACTGAGCACATTAGTCCAAGAAATGACGAATGACTAAAGGTCAGAGCATTGTCATAAATGACAGTGTAGTGATGAAAACTAAATGAACAAAATAATGTCTTGTGGTGTCCAGATAACACTCTTCCTTTACTTTGCTCACTGTCCAGTAATGCATATGTGTTATTCTTGGTGCTCCCGAGTCATTTCTCTATTCCTCTGTCCTTACACAGTCCTTGGGAATTCTGTTTCAAAGTACATCCAGGCCTTTAGAGTTATACCTACTGAATGTTATCAGGAAAAAAAAGCAGATAGTAAAATACAGGATTTCAGTTTAGTCCAGCCTGCATTCAAATCTTGGTCTCCTCACTAATGGCTGTATAACTGTGGGCGACTGCATAATCTCTCGAAATCTTAGATTCCTCGTGATAAAATAATAATAGTGCTTCTGTGATATCACTATTGTAGAAATAACTAAGGTGATGTCTGGAAAGTGTTTGGCATAAAGCTCTCAAAATATAGTACCTATTATTACAGTCAATAAAAACAAGAAAAGAAAAAGTAGGTCAGAGCTTTGAATCTCAGGATAGTCCTCTTCCACAAATGAAAATAGAAAACAGTGCAGGGAGAGGGATGAAAAAAGAAGAGGAAAAAGACAAAAATATGGCCCGGTTTCCTAATATTCTAGGTTTATATCCAAGGTCATGAATGAGCACTCCTAGAAAACAGGATGTTCAAACTTCCTTAATAAGGAAAATCTGGAAGTTTAAGAAAATGGGGTCTTGCAAGGCAGAAAGCATAAACATTTCCTTAAAATTAATTAGATGAATTCCTGATAATCACAGACATAATGGAAAAAAGAAGGTATAATGTACTGTCTTAGAAACATAACTTCAAGAAAGGTTTGGGCGAATCCTTTCTCTTTATGAGCAAGGATATAGGCTCACAAAATGAAAGAATTTTTCTTTCTTTTATTTAGAAAATCTGTTTCAGGGCCACAGCTGGAAATCAAGGTCATATTACTCCACTCTGGGCCCAGACTCCTTGGTCAGAGATCACAGGAACCAACTTGAGTTTGTCATTTCCCAGAAGTTCAGAGGGCAGAAATGTGAGTGTAAATATGAATGCAACTCAATTGTTTATGGAGATATGTTTCCAATAAGCCCATCATCAATTGAATATATAAATTGAAAATGCACTCAATACACCCAGCCTACCACACATCCTACACCATATATTAAAGGGTATCAGTTGTTGAACCCCTGATCGTGTGACTGGAGGGGGCCTGTAGCTCACAGCTAATGCCCAGTATCTCAAGATGGTACTGCATATTACTTGCCCCTGCAATGACTGAAATCCAAAATATGAAGTACAGTTTCTATTGAATGAGTATCTCTTTGGTACTAACAGAAAATAGAAACATCGTAAGTCAAAACATGAGTAGAAGACTATGTATAGTTTATTTGGGAAATAAGTTCAGCAGGAAATGGATCAATGAAAAAGGGGAAGAGAAGGAAGACATAAAGGATGTTGAACCAAGCCAGATTCCACACATCCACCTGGTATATTCTGAGGAACAACATGTACATTTAAGAGTTAGGTAGTTAGAGTGGCAAGGGAGATATAACATGTATTAAATGATGGCCAGGATCAGCAGTTAAAGGCTTCTCTTGGCACTCTGGCTTATGCCAAGCATGAGCATTGGGATACCAAACTCCCAGAAAGAGGCTCTAGCCAAGAGTCAATGTACTGGCAACAAGATGTCAGGTCAGCAGTCATGGGAAGGCAATACAGGCTAGACGCAAAGTCCAGCTGGGAAGGAGACAGTTTCTCTAAACAGTCTCTTTCCCTAAACTACTAACCAGTTAACCAACTCACTGATTAAGAAAAAAGTACTGATGGTAGCTGTTTAGGTCTTCTGAATTGTTAACAAGACAGAGAAAACACTAAAGGGCTTGCTCACACCAATGACGTTAGTAACTATCCCTATGCAACAGTTTCTCAAAATCAGAAATGGTTCTAGGGCCAGTAGTTAGAAGTTTCCCAATATTTTAATAGGTAAGCAGTTCTTACATCCTTAGCTTCCTGAATGTTAATTCTTGCCTCCTAACTCCTACCTAAAGTACTTTCTGTCAACATTTCTGCTTTAGGGGCTATCTCTTCCCTGGGAATTACTTCACTAACTACATGAATTGACCTGTACTCTTAACCTTAATGATCCACCCCAGGATCCCCCAGGTTGTACCAGGTTGAAATCATTGAGCATGGACTTCCAGTCAGTCATGGCTTGTGATCAGGACGTTACGAAACCTCTCCAAAGGTGCTCTAAATGACTACTCAAAGGAAGGGCATAGCCAAAGGAAGAATCTATCGCTCCTCTCTTCTCTGAATGCCATGGAACACAGTAATAAGTCTACACACAAGACAAAGAGGAGACATACAAAACGCACACACACACAAATGCATGCAAAGAAACTATCAGGTTAAGAGATGTATCTTTACCAGTTTTCACAACTAGGTGTGTTTCAAACTGATATGAGGGTGGGGGTCAACTTAGGTATCATTACATTGCTCCACATTGACCTTCTCCTAAGAGTTAAAAGAACCCCCTTCGACATTAAGACACAATGGTTGCTCATGGTGTCATGCTGATGTGGAATAGAACATCCCAACACTGGGACAAGATGAACAAGGCTGGCAAGCGTAGTGCAGTCCTCTTCTTCTACACCTCTACCTGGACTTGGGTAGATGCACTAAAAAGGAAGTCAGCTTTAATAAGTGAGCAACTAATTTTCTTCTGTTTCCATCCTTTTTTTTTTCTCTACTTCTTATTTTTGTTTTCATTTTGCTTTAAAAAATATCTTTTCTCTACTGGGGTAATACATCGCTGCAGGCAAGATCAACTAATGAACACTAAAATTAGTGGGAAAAATTGGATAGAGAAACAGGATGTTTGCAGAGTCTCACAGTATATTCTCCAAATATTTATTCATGACTCTGGAGGTTTTAACAAAGTCTATAAATTCTCTGCCCCTTCTCCCTCCAGTAGGTGGATCCTAATCCTTGTCTCCTTGAGGACACGCTTTACTCAGGAGCTAGTTTCTAAATAATGGAATATGGCAAGAGACAAATAGTAATGAGAGAGTGCAGAAACTGAGCAAATAGTGACACTAAACTGAGCAAGTTTAACATCATTAGTAATAATTTATGTTGACACCTGACACCTATACCTCCTGTGATGTAATGAAAAGGGTACTTCAATTTCGCGGCATTCTTCCTCCATCTATTGCCTCACTCTAATTATGAGAAACCATCAGACAAACTCAAGTTGAGGGACACCTTACAAAATACCTGACTAGTAAGTACCCTTGGAAAATGTCAAGGTGACAAACAGGGAAAGACAGAGGAGAGAAACAAAGGAGACATGCAAATTTAATGCAACATAGTGATGCAAGTAACCACATCCCTACACAGCAGTTCTTCAGAATCAGAAATATTTCTAGGACTAATGGTTAGAAATCTCCCAAAATTTTGAATTGTTTCCTGGCACAGTGAAGAGACAGCAGTGAGCAAACTACGGAAACAGGGATAAAATCTTTATTTAATAATGTTATGTCAATGTTAATTTCTTAGTTTTAATAAATGTTCTATGTGTGTATATATATATATATATATATATGAATATATATTCAGACATACAATCCTTTCCCTTCTTTCTTTTCTCGTTTCTCCTATTCCAGTTGTTATTTCTCTTAAATTCTCTGTATTGTTTTTGAAGAATCTGCAAATGTAAAATTATTTTAAAATAATTTTAAAAACACGTAACACATAGCAAACAAAAGCAAATTTCCTTCCTGGTGTTGTCCTAAGTCTGAAGTGAAAATACCAGACTTCAGCTCACTCACTGAATTTTCTGAAACCTTTGTCTCCTAGAGCATAATTTCTCCATTGATTAAATGATGGAGGGAGAGGTAGGAAGTGGTTTAGTATTTTGTGAGCCATGTTCCCTAGGGCAGAACTTTGATAGTGCATGAGGTGAAATAAAAGAAACTGAGATCCTGTTTTCCAACTCTTCCAAACTTCCAGCCAGGAATGATCTACTTTGATCTGTTACATCTATGGTGTAAACTTTTCATTTGATGAAAAGTTTCCACTGTAAAATGTTGAAAAGCACTGAAATAGATCATTCTTAGGACTCCTGTCTAAATTTAGCTTTGCACCATCCCTCCCTGAATCTTCTCTGATTTAACAGAGAATGAGTCAAATGCTCTGTTCTCTCATTTTTCTCTCTAGTACATGAGCTTTCTTCAGGTGGGAACCACATCTGTTTACCTGTGTCAAACAGTCCTCAGCCCTTATGTCAACACCAGGCAAATACATGTTGGATAGGATGACAGGAGTCTAATTACCTCTTGCAAAAAGATGGGGTGTGGGGTACATCCCTGATCTCACAATTCCACCACTGTCATCTACTGGACAAAGGTCTTGAATAGGAGGCTGAAGTTTTAAGTTATTGACTGATATTCAGACACATGCCACATCAAATGTCCAAATTAATGTCACCTTTCTCCAACATTTTCTTTGATCTCTTCAACTAGTACCTTCTTCCTCCGTGATCCACATTTGCGGTCTGTTCCTTTGACACAGTGTGACCTTGTTTTCCCTGAATACTTGACCCAACAGCCCTATTCAGAAGTACGAAAACTTTGATATTGAAATAAAAATGAAGTGCTTAACATAGTACTCTGTGTACATAAGAAGGCCTATGAAAGCCAAAAAAAGCAAAGGAACAAGTTCCCAGTCATCAATTTCTAAAGGACTGAAACAAAGCTCCACCAGATCCATGTTTGAATTCCAACACTGTCAATTCTTCCAGTGAGACCTTAGAGGAGATGTTTAATGCACCCAGGACCTCAATCTCATGTATATCACCCTGGTTAATGCTACTGCTAAATTCTGTAGACCAGATTACAATTGCAGAAGTCGAACATTATATTTGGCACAAATATTGGGGGGGTTGTAAAATTTTAACCTTTCTTAAGTTTCAGTTTCACTACCTGAAAAATAACAACATAAAATCTTAACTTTTGCATTGCCGTGGTGAATGAAATAGCAGAGCACAGACTAGCATTAGGCAGGACACCTGGTGCATGACACTGACTCAATAAATATTTGTTTCTCTTCTAGTCTTTTCCCATCAGGTACCATCTCCAATGAGGACTCCAATTTAAGCACTTTTCCAGGCAATCACTTCATTATGGAGGCCAAATTAAGAATCCAAGGTGCTCACATTTAAGAAAACGCAAGAGATGCTAGGCCAGGAAGTGTGGCATGAAGTGTAATGTATGCACAGTAGCTCTGCTAAGAAAACATCTAGGCCCCCAGTGGAGAGACTAATGCACTACCATTAGCATAACAGGTGTCTTTGCTATAAGAATGACACTTTAAAGACAAATCCCCCCAGTGCACTCCCCAAACATAGGGGTGCATATTTAATTACATTTAATGCCATTTTCCCCTCCAGCTCTACACTTGGAGGGAACACATCACTCCACGAAGTTGGAAAGGTTTATATAGAAATGACTGGATTCCAAAACTAACTTTTAACTACAAGGATCAAAGGAAAAATGTCAACAATGGTGCTTCAGGGAAAGAACTATGGATTTTTTTTGTTTGCTTGCAAAACTTCTGATTAAGAGGGGAAAGGATGGAACTGGAGGAGTAGAACATGCCAGGATCCAGGAGCGCTGAAGGGGTACTGGTGGCAAGTTGCTAGGCTAATCCCTGTCATAGATTATTTTTATTTCAGACAGCAACACAATGGCAGAAGTCTAACCATTATTCAAATTGTACAGGAATCAGAGGTTGAGAAGATTTCAGTGACTTTTCCATGGTCACATAGACAAGAACTGGAGAATTTATAGTTAAATCTGAGATACCTAGCCACACAGCATTGTTCTATCTCCATCTGCACCCCAATGGCTTTTGCCTTTTGTGCGCAAACTTTAAGAGGCTTCATACCAACAATTGCATATACATCTCGCCGAATCCTCAAGCCCACTGGGTAGTATTCTTTCTTCTGACTTACCGAAAAGAAGACCAAACCTCAAATGCTCTTAATTAACTTGCCCAAAATCACAGTTAGAGGTGAATTTGGGATTTAAACCTAAATTCACCCATTTTTTTAAGTCCTCAATCCTGCATACCATCTGTGTGAGTTTGAAGAAGCAAAATATTGCTATAGTCATCGCCTTTCTCCTTTAAAAACATCTTATTATGATAAGAAGGCTTAAGATGTAATCTTGGAATCTGCTCCCTTAAAACTTTCAGACATAAAATGCAATCTTGTTGATGACAGACACAGGAATGAGGTAGCTCTGCAGATCCTAGAATGTGCTCATTTTCCTCAACAGAAACCTTAGGACTTCTGATCATTGACTGCTCATTTCCTCCTTCCTCTAATCCTTGGCAAGCCATCATTCCACTCTTCTTGAGTTTGACTCTTTTAGATATCTCATATAAGTAGTATTATATAGCATTGGTCTTTTTGTAACAGTAAGGGTCACAGAGCCCCCCACCTCTATGTGCCACAATGTTTGAGAGTCTCTGTCATCAGCTCTTCCTTGATGGCTGCTACATGGCCTCTATTGGCTCGAAATTCTCCCAGAGGGCTCCACATGTCCATCTCTGTGGTAAAGATGTTTTCTGGCTTTAGCATTAAGTAGTTGTGTGATCCCAGACACACTGATTATTTCTCAGCTGTCATCTTCTATAAAACAGGACCAATAATAAAAGTGAAAGCTACCATATCAATGCCTAAATATCCAATGACAGTTTCAAAGGTAGCAAATAAGTGGAAATTGTTGAAAACTTGCCAAAGCACTATCCAGATATTAGCAAGCTTTACGACATCATTCTTATTACTAATATTAAAGTGAATGAATATTTTTAGGGTGACTAAATTCCATCAACGTAGAATTAAAGTATAAAAACTTAAATTGCTCTCATCGATTCATACATGAAAATCACTCTGTTTTACAAAATCCTCTCTTCAAATCTCCTCGGTCGGTTTTTTAACTGACATTTTCAAGGGAATGCGGACAGAATTTCATCACGAAGATGAAGAAATGCTGTAATAGCATAGCAGCTAAAGGCACAGACCTGGGACCCTCACACCTTGGGCTCAAATCTGAGCTCCATCACTGGTACTGATCCTCAGCTTTCTCACATGTAAAAGCAGTTGAAAACCACTTCCTCCATTGACTATGGTGGTGACCCAGGTATGCTGGATATCATATAATGTTCAACATTCATATAGGGTTGTGGGGAGCCTGCAAAAATAAGAAATCACATAGCTCCAGTTCACTGGAACAGGAGGAGGGACATCAGAGCTTTGACTTGCTAATTATTTATTTCTTACAAAACCCTGCCAGGCAACCACCAGCATCTCCATCTTACTGGTGGATCTTACAGGATCTCAGTTTCTTTTTCTAAAGACATGAGGATCCGATAAGAGTGGGTCAAGCGTTGAACCCCGTTCATGCAGACTATGCTATTATCGATAGTAAAAGTTTACCGATGCACAGATAGCACAAGTCACAAGGATAGAACTATGTGTGTGAGCTCACTGAAGTGGAATGAAGAGAAGACTCAGGTGTCCCTTTTCAAAGCCTGCTCTTCCAGTGCATCCTGCTCCAGTGCATCCTACCCTTTCACATAGTGGTAAAAGGTGAAAACTACATTTGCTTAAAACCCATCTGCTTTTTCATAATTTCCTGAGACCAAAATCTGCATGAGCAGCAGTTCTTCACTGCTTCTAATTAATTCCTAAACAAAGACCACTCTGACAGCAGCAGTTTATGAAGCCAGTTGACCTCCTGGTGCAGAAATGATGACACAGATGTTGCTGCTGCTTCCCAACTCCATTTTTCAGCTTGCACCACTTGGTCAGCTCAGACTCATCTCCACCTTCCTGAGGGTAGAAGTTGGTCCCTGGAGCAGTTCTGAGACCCCATCTGTCACCTCCCATAGCTACTAGCTGGCTCCTGAAAGTCAGGAGCTGGCCAGCAGCAGCCAGGATAGCACAGGCCAGAAAAGCATCCACTTGGTCTTTAGTTGATCTGAGAAATTCCCCAGTTGAGGAATCTCTAATTTGTAGAATGTGTAGGAGGTTACTGGTACTAATAATCACAGTCACCATGGACTTAGTATCCATGATGTGCCAGGCACGATCCTGGGCATTATGCCTGGTAACCTCATTTCATTCAACATAATCTTTTAAGATGCAAGTTACTGTCCTAAATTTTAAATCAAAGAAACAAGATATTGGAGCTCTGGAGAGAGTATTCACAAGTCTAAAGCTGCCATTTGCACAGCCCTGACTATGGGGAGGTACCAAACACTTCACTCAGGTTTCCTCCCTGAGGCCACTCTCCGCCACTGGGAACATCTAGCAGGTTGATACCTCTTTCCAGGTAGTATGAGTGGTAGGTAAAGGAATACCCTGAATAAAGTGCAGCCTCCCCCTCTGAGTTGTCACTATTCCTGTCTCACTCGTCTTGCTCATTGTGTTAGTGAGAGAGCATGGACTGGCGATATAGAATCAAGGTCTTGCGTAGACATGTGACCTTTGGCAGCTCAGCCCGCTCATCCATAAATTTGACATATTCTTACGTATCTCCTTTGGGAATAATCATGAAGAGAGTTTTGTAAAATTTAATTAACTAATAAGTGCCAAAGGCCATGCTGGTGTATAATAAGCACTCAGAATAATTGTTAGGGTTAGGAATGGGGAACCACTAGCCACGGTTCCCTCTGCATTTGTCTGCTCAAAGGACTATAATTGAACACCACACACTAGGGGGCTAACACAACAAAAATCTATTTCCTCACAGTTCTTGGGGTTGTACAGGGTCAATGATTCAGTAGGACTGAATTTCGGTGGCCTTTCTTTCTGGTTTACAGACAGATATCATCTTGCTGTGATTTCACACGACCTTTGCCTTGTGTATATACATGACTTCTTTTTCCAAAGACATGAGGAGCCCCACTCTGATGACCTCATGTAAACTTAACAACCTTTCACAGGCTCTATCACCACACTGGGGTGTAGGCCTCAACTTACGAATCAAAGAGACACAATTCAGTCCATAACATCAGCTGTTTTGACTCTTAAAAAGAAGGGTAGCCATGATCTTACCTCGGACCCCAAATTGCCTGTCTGCAGGACTTCAGACAAATGTCCACCAACAGCCCCACTTACCCACATTTGACAGGGACTCATGGGCTTCTTATTCTGGTGCTGGCCAACTATGTGACCCTAAATAAGCCCTTCTCTGATGTTCTGTCTCCTCTGCTCTATCACGACATCTAAAAAGCACTAACGTAGTACACTTTCAGCAGATTTTAATAAGCTTTCAAATAGAAACATGATCTGTGAATGTTAGCTGATCAGGAGTGTTTGACCTTTTTTTAATTTTTTTTTCCAGCACTGGGGATCAAATTCATGACCTCATGCTTGCCAGGCAGGTGCTTGCACCACTGAGTTAAATCCCCAGCCCTTGTCTTTTTGAGACAGGGTCTCACTGTGCCCTTCAGGCTGGCCTTCAGTTCACTTTGTAGCCCAAGCTGGTCTCGAACTTCCAACGATCCTCTTGTCTCAGCCTCTTGAGTGCCCCCAGGCCCAGCAAGTGTTTGGACTTTGAGAATAGCTATAATTTATTGAGAAATTTCTGTTTGTCAGACTTCAAGATTTGTACTTTACATAGATGCTTCCATTCTTTACAATAATTGAATCAGAGGTGATGCTACTGTCAAGGCTATTTTACAGCTAAAGAAACCCAGACTCAGACAGGGTAAGTTGTTAGCTCAGGATCACACAGGAAACAAAAGGTTGACAGATCCAGGTCCCCTAGAAGATCTCCTCCACTGGTTGTCTGCAATCGTTGCCATGGCCAAGCCCTGCTTTGCAGATGTGAGTTGTTCGCCTGGGATCATCTGCAATGAAGAGGGAGGGGAGCAGCCCCACATCTGCCTAGACAGCTCTCAGAGGCTCTGTGCACCATCTAACAAAGCCTCTGGCCCAGCTAACATACTTCACTCTCTATTAAGGAAAACTGAGAGAGGGCAGGCCTCTGGACACTTCATTAGGGGTGCATCAGGACACATCAGCACTGTAATAAAATAGGAGCTGAAGAGGGGTCCACTGGGAAAGCCAAGAATGCCTCTTGCTTGTGTCTCTGCACAATTTTAGAGGAGAACAATGACTGGAAACTAAAACAACAGGACAGGGTGGATGAAACTGGGCTTCTGGGTTAGGGGGAGAGCTTTTGCTGCCAGCAGAGCAGACACAAAGGTCTCCCTGTTTGGGTCTGCCTGTAGCATTGTTACCTTCATGTACCTCAGTGCACCAACCTGTAATACGGAGATGCTGGTGGTTGCTTGGCAGGGTTTTGTAAGAGTTAAATAATTAGCAAGTCAAGGCTCTGACTTTCCTCCACCTGTTCCAGTGAGCCGGAGCTACATGATTCCCTATTTCTGCAGGCTCCCCACAACCCTATGTGAATGCTGAACATTATATGATATCCAGCATACCTGGGCTAGGGAAACAAACATACCAGGTAATTCTTTTGTTGTTGATAGTGATGTACTTAATTTATTTCTTTTTAGTAGCTACTTACGAGAGACATTGTCGATATGTAAAAAAGTGTGTATATTTAACACATATAACTCAATGAAAAGGAACCCTGGTGCACTGTTAACAGGAATGTAAATTAGCACAACCATAATGGAAAATAGTTAGGAAAATGTCTCAAAAACTTAAAAACAGAACTACCATAGGACCCAGGAAACCTACACTAGATAATTCTCATAGAGGAATAATATTTTGTTCCACATGTGGTAGAATAATAAACAGCAAGACTTAGTAATATAAAGCAACTAAAAAAATCCTAATACATAGTGGTCAGGCAAGGGCTTTAGAATCGAGGCACCTAGTTTCTAATATTATGCTGCTAATGATGTATTAAATATTTACTGTCTGTGTACTTCAGTCTCTTCCCAAGTGATGTGGGCAAAGTACCCTAAAGAAATGCTTTAAGAATTAAGAAAGGCAATGCAAATAGTACACATATTCCCCAACATATCATTAGTGTTCAGTATTATTAAGAGGATTCATTTTTCCCTCATCCTTGAAAATAACTTGTAATAATCCCACAATTGTGGAAACCCAGGGGTACAAAATTTTTTTCTACCTTAATTCAAACCTTACATTTTGTTTAATCAAGCAATTTATAGGGGGCAAAACTAATTAGTGGTTTTAAAAGTTTCTACTACAAGCAAGTACTGCAATCATGATAAATCATCTCTGACATATGCCCAGCTCCTCCAAGTGACAGATGACAAACAAAAGCAGGACAAGGTCCTCCCTCACAGGCAGAATCATTGAGTTAATGGAAGAATTATTGCTTCTGAAATCCACTCCAGTCCTATTGCAGGGAACATTCCAATTTATCAAAGCCAAATGAACATTAATTGCAGCAGTCTGGTAAGTTTTCCAGCCGCTATGACCTTCATTGAATTTTAATCCAAAACAGATAAGATTTCCTTCCACACAAGAGGGAACAACACAATTAGCTCAAAATGACAGCTAGATTATGAAGCAGGCACTCACAAGCAACACACACAAGCATGCGCGCACGCGCACACACACACACACACACACACACACACACACTCCCACTTAAGTACACCACACGAGAAAACATTGATTTGACTTGACTTAAAATTCAGAACAAAGGAGGTAGACAGAGAAAAGGTAAATAAATACAACCACACATCTGTCTCGCCCTCCCTCCTTCTTCATTCAAGAGAGAAACTTTAGAGGAGGAAGCCAAGATGGAGAAGGTGGCAGGCGGTAATAGAGACAGAATTTCAGTTAACTGCTGTAATTAATGTTATGTCTCATTGGGGAAAGATTAGGAAAAAAACAGAGGGAAAGAAGGAAAAACAAGTATTAGTTTGCTATTAAAGACGCTCTTGAGCTGGGGAATAGTAGCATCAGAAGTTCAAACTGGGTAATTGTTTGACTGTATCGGTGGATTTGCAGGAAGGGTGAGCACCGCAATGAGGTAAAACATAGGTGTGCTGAAGGCATGTGGTGGACTACTTCCTGAGCATGCAGTAATAGGGAGTTTCTGAGTGTGGATCACAGCCTGGAGCAGGTAGTGCGGTGAAGTAGGGATCACACACACCCCAGTAGGCGCACATGCACACACACACCCACAAACATTGCCATGCGATCCACATGGAAAGGCCAGCTGTCACTGACCTGTTACTTGATACTGCCAGTCACTTTTACAAACCTATAAGCTTTATTTAATATTCATTTCCACTTTCAAAATTAATTGGACTAGATGACTTTTAAAAGAGCTTTCTGGAGAATTACGTGAGAATTTTCTGCTATCATCACTTCCAAATATTGATTCAAATATGTGATCTAATCAAAGGGAGACAATACCCATCAGTGGATCCCTCCATTCTGGAGTTCAGTAGCTGGAAGAACCAGCTGCCTCTTCCCTGGTCCAGGGGCAACTCTGCCTCATTAACAGGATCCACTAATCTGCGGTGATAGAAACAGACCCTGTGTTAGTCACTTTTCCATTGCCGGGACAAAATACCCAACACCTACAGTTTAAAGGAGGAGAGGTTTATTTCAGCTCACAATTTCAGCACAAGATAAGCTGGCTCCAGGGCAGAAATGGCATGGTGTGAGGGTGTGTCAGAGGAGAGCTGCTCAACCCACTGCAGACAGGAAGTAGAGCGAGAAGGGAGAAAGCAAGAGAGAGGAATACAATTTTCTAGACCATGTCCCCTAGAGACCCACCTCCAACCAAGCCACACCTCCAAATCACACATTCAGCTACTAAACTCAAAACTGGGTGAATCCACTGATGGGTCACCTTCCAAATACAAGATATTGGAAGATCTAAACCATATCAGGCCCCTGAAAGGTCCTTATCCATCCTTGCCTCTGTAAGAAAAGAAGTACTATAGAGCCCGGAGATCACTTGGAAATAAAACTGTAGGTTTAATTCTGGGGTTGGCTGCTGGCTATTTGACCTTAGTTTCTAGGCCTTGGTTTTAGCATTGCAAAACACAAAAGAGAGAGCAGTAATAGAAGATGCTCATCAAAACAACATTTGTATATAGTTCATGTATGTTACATCATGTTGTTTGTAGAAATTATTATCATTACTATACATTGGAGGAAAAGTTAAGCAACTGAAACTAAGTTCATACTGCATGTAACACAGTGAGTATGAATTCTAATGTATGCAGTTCTTCCCAAAGGTAAAATTATTTTTTGTTCTTAATCTTTTTATTCTCAAATAATTATAGATCTGGGAAGTTGCAAAATTAGAGTCCCTATATTTCCTTCAATCTGCTTCCCTAGTGTTTCCATCTCATTTAATCACAATGAAATAACCAAAAACTAGGGTACTGGTAGTGACACAATGCCATGAAACAAAACATCGGCCTTATACAAATTGCATTAGATTTTGCTAATGTGTTTTTTTTTGGTTGAGTTTGGTTTGGTGTTTGGAACCCAATCTAGTCTAGGATCCCACATGGCATTTGGGTGTTATGTCTCCCCCAGTCTCCAGTCTGTGACAGTTCCTCAGTCCTTCCTGTCCTTTATGACCTCAACACTTGTGAAGAGTACTTTTCAGTTATTCTGTAACATATCCTTCACTGAGTTTTTCTGATTTTTTTCATGATTATAGTGGCTATACATTATTAATCAGGATGCCAGAGAAGTGAGATTATTTTCTTTTCAATGCATTATGGCCAGGCAGTCATAAGATCAATATACCTTTTTACTAGTGATGTTAACCTTGACTACTCGATTAAACTGGTGAGATGCATTAAATAGAACCTAGAAGGCTGTGTCCATATCACAATCTCTAGAAATTACAGATACTACCTTACTTGGAAAGAAAAAAAGAGAAACAAGGTTTTGAAAGATGTAATTAAGAATCCTGTAGCTGTATTATCAAAATATGGCCTCAATCCAAGAGCATGTGTCCTTCTGAGAGACAAAGAGATAAGACAGCAGAGGAAAAGAGACAAAGAAGTCACTAACCACAGGACACTAGGAACCACCATAAACTCAAAGAGGCAAGGAAAGGTTCTTCTGTAGGACCACTGGTGGAAGCGTTACCCTGAAAACACCTTGATTTCAGAGTCCAAAACCATGAAAGAACACATTTCTATAGTGGGAAGTCCCTCAGTTTGTGGCAACTCAGTACAGCCACCCAAGGAAGGGAATGCAATTGCTATCAGTCAGAGTTCTTCACAGAAAACTCATTATTTTCCCCTTGCGATTCAAAAACATATGGGATAGTGACACTTCTTCGAGACTGTAAATATCCTGTTTGTTCTCCAACTTTCACCCATTAATTTTAGAACACATCGGTGGATTTTGTCAGTAGCAATTATTACAGTGGTTATTGCCTAATGGTGATTTTCTGTTTCTCTCTCTCCTTTTACATTTATTAATTGGATATTCAACTGTAAAGAAGAACTATCTCTTCCTCCCCATTTATTTAGTTAGTTGATTATTTTTAACCATATTTTAGAGTCAATATTCTTACTAACTCATGCTCAACTTGGTTCAAAGGATGTTGGTGAAGGCCAAGTGAACAACAAATAAGGGAAATAAAAGGCAAAAGGAAAAGGATCTTCCCTAGAGCCATGCTAAGACACTTTATGAAGCTTTTATTGTTTATTTCTTCTCTCAACCCCAAGCATGTGGTCTCCACAGCATAACCATCAAGGAGAAAATGAGAATCAGAGAGGTTTAGGACTATGCCTAAGGGCAAATAGCAAGATGGAAGAAGAAGACTCATGAAGTGAATCCACACATCTCTTTCTCCAAGCCCACATCGTTTCCATCAAACCACGCTGCCTTCGGAGCATCGGAGAGAAGAGAGACAGACCAATGAATTGGAAAGTGAGGTGGAAGTGTCACGGTATCCAAAACTAACCCCACCACCCATATCCATGGGCTACATGGGGAAGGGAATAACAGTGTCAACCTCAAAACGATGCATGCACCTCATTCTGTTTGCCTTGGTTGGAATCCTCTAACAAAGCCTCAAGTTCCTGATGAGAAAAATGTGGCAGAAAAGCTGGAGCACAGGAGGATGAAACTCATCACTAAGGGGACCTTGCCTGCGTGTACTAACAATCTGTCCCCTTCTCACTTTACTCCTCTCACAGATTTCCACTTTCTTTCCCTCTTCCAGGTTTGGAGCCCAGCCCAGTTCACTGTGCCCTCTGCTTCCCTTCTAAGTTACCCTCCCTGTTTCTTCTGGACACTCCCTCTGGCCACCCCTAACTTCCTCCTCAGCCCCTGCTTTGCACTCTGTTCTTTCTTGGTCTTGAATTCTATCTGTCCCTCTTGCTCTGCTCTCTGTTTCTCTTACCTTGCTTATGCCTGTGCTGTGTTTCTTCAATGGGTTTTATTCTCTTTTTGGTCTGCTGTCTGTTTCTCCTGCTAAATCTTTTGTCTGTTCCCACCAATTTCCCTTTACTTTTCTATATTTCTCTCACTGTTCTTGTCTCCCCTTCTTCTCAGTTTCTGTCTATGAAAGTTTGTATTAACTTTGTTTCTGTCTATGAAAGTTTGTATTAACCTAGTATAGATACAGACGAGTATCTGTTTTCCATATGTCTATTTCTTGCTGCCACCCTCTATGTTATGCAAAAATTTTTGCCATACTCATTCTCATCCTGCACTCTGCATTATCCAGAAGGTTCAGAAGAACTGCCTTCAGGGCCTTTTCCCAAGCTCTCTCTTGCTAGCTCCAAGATGCCTCCATCCACCTTCTTTATCTTGGCTTGATCACTAGCACAGACTGATAGGGCAAAGATGGACAAAATAATTTTCCAATCTCATTTTCCTCACCTGTAAAATGAGGGTGGGGTACATTCTATTGCAATTTATGATTGTTTGCATGTGCATCCCGCAAAGGACTGCATACTTCTGCCATTGGCTCTGGGCTTGACCAAGTGTGTGCTTTCTTCAGTAGATTATGAAAGAACCCACATATAAGTACTAGCCAAATTTCTATATTTTCCTAGATTCCTGCATGCTCTCTAGCTTGTTCCCTCTTTCAGGGAAACCAAGAGCCTCAGACTAGGGCTCCCTTCAGTTGAAGTGCCAGAGTGAGGAGAGACAGTCCCTGACGCTGCTGAGACGTAAGGTACATGAGGAGTGAAGAAGCACTGCTTGCCTCACTACTGAGATCCAGAGGGATTTGTTTGCAGCATAAACAAGTAAGAGGTGGCTGATACAGAAGTGTTGGATTTTATGAATCTATAATTCTTTCAACGCCAGCATCCTACCGTGGTGTACAGTTCCATTGCTTTGGGGAAAGTTTTGCCAAATATTTTCATACACATGATGTCAGTCTGATGTAACAACTTTAATTTTATTTCCATTTGCAAATGACCAAACAAGAAGCTCAGAGCGTGAAATGACTCAGTCGTATCTCTGTGGCTGGTATATGGTAAAGTCTAAACTTGAACTCAGGCCTCCTGACATCAAATTCCATGCTTGGTCCACCTCCCTATGGTCTATTTCCTAAATGCAGCAGTGAAGGCTGATTCTCCTGTTTGATCTGTGAGTCAAACTAGATCCCTAGCTCTCTTTCAGGGACTTTTTGTCTTTAAAGTAAGTCAGCACCAAGCAATAAGGTTGATATGATTTTAAATTTTTAAAATAGAACAAATTATGATAAAAAGTCCTGCTCTGGGGAAAAAAAATCAGTGGGATTCATGGACATTGCCCACTTATAGAAAAAATCCTTGGGGTATTTGCGTTACCAAAAGTCATTATGTTTTGACAACTGACATAAGCTTGGTGATATTAATTTGCAGATAAGGACACTGGAGTTGAACAGAGAATGTGACTTGCATAAGGTCATGAAACATCCAGGAAAAGCCACAGATATCTGTATTATGAGTCCAAGCCATAGATATCTGTATTATGTGTATCACAGTGTCTTTCCATCACCAGATTTTTGTTACCTTCTCAATTAAGATAATCCTTCTTAGATCTGATTTTCTCACTATTCTGCATTCTTTCTAAAAGGCTCTGCATCCTCACAGTTAGCAGTAGCTTGGTTTCTCCTTCGCTGGTTGTCTTGGGCCTCATTTAATAACATCACTTATAAATAACACCATAATAGCACCAACTGTTATTAATCAAATTATGTGCTCAAAAAAAATAGTTGAACTCCTACTCCCTGGAACCTTAAAATGTGGCCTTATTTGAAGACAGCTTTTTACCTGTAATCAAATTCTAAAGAGCTTTAGGATAGATCCTGATACAATATTGCCTGGTGTCCTTATAAAAAGGGAGGAACTTGGGCATTGAGTTAGACACCCACACAGGCAGAAGACCATGTGAAGATAAGAGTTAGACTGCCACAAATCAAGGAATTCCCAGAAGTCAGGAGGGAGGCCTGGAACAGATTCTCCTGAGAGCTCTCAGAGATCTGGTGACATCTGTATCTCAGACTTCTTACTTCAAGAACAGTGACACACTATGTTTGCTGTTGTAGCCCCTCTGTTTGTGACCATTTGTTATAGCAGCCTTAGGAAATTAATACTCCTGTAAGTGACAGAGTCATACCATGTGCAGGATAACATGTCAGGCTCTAGCATAGATGGCTGAGATTCAGAAACCTTTAATAACTCTCAAAATAGACCCCCTTAGGTAGGTTCTTGCATTATCAATCCATTAAAGATGAGAAAAGGAAAACAGAAAACACAGGCTCAAGTCCTACCTAGTAAGTCACTCACGTAGTTGGAATGTGATCCTTGAATATATTCTGTGGCCAGAGTTCTTGTAAATCAGTTATGTTCTTTGTCTTCCAATAATAGATAGAGTAATAATAATACCTATTGAATTGGGTTTACTGTGATAATAGAATGAGTTAAATATGTCAAGTGCTACAACAGGGCTGTTTAGTATTATCATTTTAATGTTCTTTACTGTGTTCTTTTCTCAAGACTTTTCTAAGCAGTAATCATTTCTTTTAACATACAGTTTCTAGAAGTAAATACAACATTTCAAGTCTCACTTAGAACCTTGAGGACTACTTGTTTAGAAAACTAAGTCTTTATAAAGGGTAACTGAAAATATATGACTGCTTTTAGCAATTAGATTGCATAGTTGGTTCATTCTGAGTTTGCAGTTGGTTTTTTAAAAGCTTTAATTTTTTTCTTTTCTTTCTCTCCCAGCATGCAGGCCTTCATCATCTGATTTAAAAGCAGATAAACCATTATATGATTGCATGACTGAATCAATGAATGAAGGAATGAATGATGTAACTTGAACAACTAAAGGCACTGGTTGGCAAAATGATCTGAAACTCTCTTCTGTGGAAATCTTTAATAAGTATTATCCGAACATCACACAGATACTTCAAACACATTTACCGATTCAGACTAGTGATAATAATTTCTTAGATTTATGTAAAATTCTATAATCCTCAGAGTATTTTTCTATATATTATTATATAATAGAATCGTATATCATCTAAACTTGAAAGAACTATAATAGTCATATAATTTAACTATTATTTCTCTTAGAATCAGAGTGAATAGGCCTGCTAGCCATTGCTTACACTCCCTCGAGGACATGGAACTCACTACTGCCTGACTCAGCTCAATCTACTGCTGGAAAGCACAAACATCTTGAAAGATATGTACCACCATTGGTGAGAATTTTAGTGCCTTTCTCGGAGCCTTCTAATACAAATCTGCAGCATTTTCTGTGGGACACTTCCTTTGAAATAAAAGTGCTTTAGAAGATCCTTTCTTCTTCTACATCAAACAAAACGGTTTCTTTCATTCCACTTCTCAAAACATTTTGTCACAAAGAAAGACCAAAGAGAGAGAGAAAGAGAGAGAGAAAGAGAGAGAGTACTATGATGAAAGATACCAATTTAAGGCAGTTTGTATAACCTCTAGGGAAATCTTTAAAACAAGACATACCATATCAAAATGAAATATCATTGTTTAAAAAGTGAGGGAGAGGGAAAAACTGAGTTTCCATCACTAATCTTCTGAAACACAAGTAGCAGTTGTTTTCTTTAACAGAAACTTTGATCACTGCAAAAGTAAAATAGATTTCAACATGCCAATATAACAATGAAAACATCAAGAAAAAGCAAAACGAGAAGCAGCACTTAAGTGCAAAGTAGAACCAAATTTTGACACATTTATCAGGTTTCAGTTGCATGGACCCTAGGTCCATCTGAAGCAGTTAAACTCTTCTCGCTTTCTAACTTAAAAAAAATTTTTTTACAATGTGTATTCTTTTTCTGCTAATCAAATTTGTATATGTAGATCACAAATTGAGCTGGCATAGACTGAGGGGCTGGGATAGCTTGTGCTGATGAACTCACAGGATTCAAGCCAAGAGGTTCCTCTGCTTCTGAACCTGTAGGCAAATCAATTCCTTTGGGTTTCTTTTCTCCTATTGATAAACTGCTGGCATGAGCAACTCCTCTCTCCCTACCTGACACGTTTCCAAGTTCTATTGAGTGTTTTGAGCACCCAGAGTGAATACTCCATAAATAACAGGCATGATAGACCCTCACTGCAGCTAACATTTTAATACAGCCTGTGCTTTCTGAGCACTTATGGAATGTCAGGCACTGTGCCATGCAGAATTGTGCCCAAGAACACAGACTCTCAATTTAGACAGACGGGAGTTGGAAACCAAGCTTCAGCACCTACCTGTGATGTGAGTAAGCAGACTGCAAAACCTCAATGCCAGCCTCCTCATCTGGAAATGAGGGAAATAACAGTCCCTATCTTTTACAGGAGCTTGAATAATAAAAAAACATGCAGCATTCCACCATCTGCTGTGTGGAAAGTTCTTGATAGCAGTCATTATTTTCATCATACAGGGTCCTTATAAATATGACTTCATTCGAAACTTAGGTTAAATCTCTAAGGAGTAGAGAATATTATCACTGTCTTATAAATTATCAAAATGTTTTGGGCAAAGACATGTAACCAGCAACAAAGGCATTGTTTAACCTTGAAATTGACTTTTTAGACAACTGCCTTTTAATGTGTCTATGGGTTCATATAAGGTGAGACACTTGTAAGAATGCACTCACGAAATCTTATATTTTAAGTCAGCAAGAGAGAAGAGAAATGGTGGATTACTGCACAGATAAAGGCAGAGGTTAGGCTCTATAGACAGAAATCCCAGTTTAACCATTTAACTTTTGTGCTCCTTACATCACTCAGACAGCCATTTATTTATCAACATTTTAGGTTCCTCAACTAAGGAAGCATATCCACAAGATCTGTTGTGAGGATTAAATGTGATAATGTAATACAAAATTTGGAATATTGCCTAGAAAATAGTAAATACTCAAAATAAATGCCAAGTATTATTGTTACAGGCAACTGAGTTAGACAGAAATATTATAGGCAGTCAGACAGGACTAGATCCTCTAAGGATCCAGTGCAGAAGCCCAGATACCTTCAACTGTGGGAGAGACGGACACCTCCTTCTGTGGGCTAGGCCTCAAGACAAAAGATCAAACAAATGCACCCACCTCCTAAGGACTGATATGCTCAATAGGTCTCTATCATCCTGAGGAAGCCAGGAGTCACCATTCCAAACCCCCACAGCAAGACTCCCCTCTTTTTAAGCATGCCAGCTTGCTACATGATTTGCTTCCTCATTTGTCCCCAATTTAATTAATTTTACCTAAGCAGCTAATCTTATTGGTTAACCATAGTTCTGTCCACCTTATGCTCACCTTGAAAGTTCCCATGTTTTCTCCACATTGGACCCATCTCACCTTGTAGTTTTACTCTATAAAATTCCTTAGAAAAGACAGAGTCTTTGGCAACCCATTTGGGGCCCCTCTGTCTCTCTCAGACAGAAGCTTTCTTTCTCTCAATAAATATATCCTGCTCTTAACCT